>RDPX01000029.1:2688930-2706561 GCA_003991215.1 Morbakka virulenta | reverse complement strand
AAAATAAAAAATAAAAAAATAAAAGATAAGAAAAAAAAAAACAAAAGAAAAAAAAACAACAGACAAAAATAAAAAAAACTATAAAAAAAAACAAAAGAAAAACAACAAACACAAACAAAAAGAAAACAACAGACTAAAAAAAAAAAAACTACAAACACCAACGAAAGAAAAACTACTAACACAAGAAAGAAAAACTACAAACACAAGAAAGAAAAACTACAAACACTAACAAAAGAAAAACTACAAACACAAGAAAGAAAAACGACAAACACAAAAAAGAAAAACTACAAACACAAGAAAGAAAAACTAAAAACACCAACGAAAGAAAAACTACAAACACAAGAAAGAAAAACTACAAACACCAACAAAAGAAAAACTACTAACACAAGACAGCTACGGAACCATTTTTTAAAACAATTTGATTTCTATCACTACGTAGGTTGGTACTCTCAACGTATAAAGCAGCTGTACCTAATTACTTCCCTAGCTTGACGATGCAAGACGTATTTCTCGAAAAGTAGCGCAGTAAGATCTCACGACTCATGACATGATTAAGCTTTTATATCTGTAACGTCTATTGAACCTATAAGGTCAAGAATTTCCAAGACTCTTTGAATTTGATATTTTTACCATGAAGATTAAGCAAATCACGTAAAGGTATTAACAATTCTCTACAAAAATAATCGATGGAGATGTTATAACTTGTCTCACATTTAGGAAAAGACAATTCCAAATGCTAAACAAGTTACAAGCTTTTGTACTTACTTTTCCAGTTAAGGTACTTGCTTAGATTAAGTTCTTTTTCTTTTTCGTGGCCAATATCTCAGACAGTAATTCCGGTGGCCCTCCCAATTCAGTAAGAGCCTTACCTTGAGTTCAAAGGGTTGTCCTCTAAATGGTGTGTTAATAGGCCAGGCTTCTGATCAGAATTTTTGGTAGATAAGACATGGTAAAGAAAGTATTTATCTTTTATGCCATTCTCTTTAGTCAAAGTTTGACATTCTGAAGTTTCAGTTTATGGCAAGCTTCATAGCTTTTTCAAATAGGTCACATATTTTAATACAGTTGTCACTTTATAGAAAGCCATGTTTAACTGAAAAATCTTCCTTCATCTTCTGTTTCTGGATTCTCAACTGTTTTTCCAACAATGAAATAAATATATATTTTACCAGACCTATAATCTAGCATCTTTAAACGGAACCTATTATGAATCGTTTAGTGAAAGCAGTACATATTTTTGTATTTGTTCCTGGTTGTTTTCTTTGTTGTTTTTTTCATTTCTCCTAACACATTTCCATACATTTTTCTACCTTTCTGTTTTGAGAGAATGATCCTTGATGCATGAGTTAAGTCACCACGATGAATGCACCAAACTTGATACACGAAACCTGAACATCAACATTAGAAATCTGTTCATGTACTTAGTTTTTTTACACAAATTCCAGATAATTGAACTCAGGGACCATGTGTCTCTTGGAGAGATTAATGGTTTTTTTTCAAGATCTGTCTGTTGACAACCTTGTACTTCATAGTAGACTATTTGCCAGAATAGGAAAATGTATTTAACGTATATCTACGTATCTACGTATTGCATAATATACCTTTTCTTCCAAAAGGTCCCTTAGTCAGTTTGCTAAAAAAGAGAAATGAAAATAGACATAGACAACAAATGTCTGTACCAACTGAAAAAATCACAACCTTTTACTAACTGTTTTTCTAGAGAATATCCAGAGTTCAGGCGATTTCTTCAGAAATCCCTTAAAATGGAAGAGCTACATAATGACATGAGTTTATTGGCTTCAGACCTTCAGCTGTAACTCTAGATAAAAAAGAGAAGCAATTCTGTAAAGACCAATAACCAAAACAATCATTTAGTTTTATCTCCTTTCTGAACCAAGTTACACAATAAAAGAAAAGTCGACAATATCATAATTTACTTTTACACAATAACAAATATTCATTTCCCATTTTAATGTGTTATTTTTAACCATTTTTACCTAAGATTTAGTCTTGAAAAAGCCAAGACATTAAAACTAAATAAGTTCTATACATTCTTATTTTTGTGTACATACATTATTTTTTGTTGTTGTTCTCTCTATCCCTGCCATATTCCAGAACATGTAAAAATTCAATATTTCATTTGATTTCAGGCTACTTGAAGATAAACATAAGTTGCATCGTTATTAGGCTTAAGATAGGAAGATCTAATATTTGATGGATATTCTATTGCCATGTTACTACCACTACATTTTGCACAATGATAACATTACTAGTATCTTTAGAATATTGATACAATGCCAATGCATGTTTGAGGTTTCCTGAAAATTGAATATTTCTTTTCTTTTTAATTATTTACTATTTGTTTTCTTACTCATAGAGTCGGGCTTAAAACTAGTACATACTTCTCTGTGTATTAGTTCGCAATATCAGCTTTCTAGTTCTGTTATTGTATCCAGTATACAAGAATGAATATCTTTGATGCCTGAATTGCTCTTTTTAAGTATAGGGCCAAACAAACCATCCGTTTGTCTTCTTCTGGAAGGAAGAACAAGCACTTGATCGAAGCAAATGCGAGTCATTTTTTCTCCCTCTTATTTTGTCAGCATGATTACCATCTTATATAAAAATACCGCAATTGTAATTTTGAAAACAAAATTAACCAGATGAAATCCGTCAGAGCTTGAGGTCATATTTATACAATACCATATGTTCTGTTCTGTGTTTTATTTCCGTCTCCTCTCTCCGCCTTCTAGTTATTTTACTAAAAGAACGCCCTATGAAATCTCATTAACAAATTTTCACAAATTTGAAGATTTCAAATTTTAACATCAGTATTCCTTTATTAAAGTTATACCATTTATCAGCGCAAGGAATAGGTGATGAATATTTTTTTCAAGAGCTCTAATTTAAGATTTGCAGAACGTGGATAAGTTTATGAAAGCCATATATTAAATCTTTTTTGCAATATCTCCATTGGCCAAGCCTGTGAAAATATTAGCTCAGTATGGGTTGAGGCAAACCTTTGTAATTTGACGTATCACTTTAAGAAAGTTCAATGTACAGTTAACATTCTGTCAATAAGTAGATGGAAGGAAAAATACTTCTGGCTTTGGTTTTTCTTTAATAAAAGCACTTTTGCAACTGATCCTTAAATTTCCTGTCAAAAGGAAGAAATTTCACTACGCTGTTTCTTTGTGGTAATTAACCTCAGCTATTAGCAGAAGAAAATAATTGTAAAGATGGCAAAGTTTTTGAAAAAGTTTCGGTAAGTTAAGGTTTAAGAAAATCGCTTTCATATATCCTATCCAATATTATTTAGGGATAAAGAAAATTGTACAAGGACAGTGAGAGGTTAAATAAATATTTTACTTGATACACTGATAGGCACTTTTTTGGATAAAATAACGTTTAACGATTATCAAGTTATTCCTCGTCAAATTATTTCTAGCTATTTGCCAAGTAATAATTAGAATAGAGAGCATGGGTTATAGTGACCAAAATAATTGAGGATTTGCACATTGCTAATCTTAAATCNGTTTAAGAAAATCGCTTTCATATATCCTATCCAATATTATTTAGGGATAAAGAAAATTGTACAAGGACAGTGAGAGGTTAAATAAATATTTTACTTGATACACTGATAGGCACTTTTTTTGATAAAATAACGTTTAACGATTATCAAGTTATTCCTCGTCAAATTATTTCTAGCTATTTGCCAAGTAATAATTAGAATAGAGAGCATGGGTTATAGTGACCAAAATAATTGAGGATTTGCACATTGCTAATCTTAAATCTTACTGTTGACCATTAAAATAAAGATAACGTTGAAATATGACTTTTTTAACAAGAAGCAATGATTGAAAAAGGGATTTTAATGAAGAACATAAAGCAGTTTAATTTTCTTTCTCGTTTGTAATAATAATTGAATTTTTTTATAACGTAGAGGATTCTTTTCATGCACTTTAATTAAAATACCAGCTTGGAATTCATAGTTTATTTCCACAGCGTGACTTTGAAAACAAATTTCTTATTCTGTGTGAAAAGTATTTGAAAATACTTCCATTCGTTGTTTATATTGCAACTAATCGTTTGCCTCTTTCAGTTTACATATTGTAAATGTCTTGGCTGAGTCACTGATAGATATATGGCTGGTGTTTTCTCAACCAACCGTTTTATTTTACAGGAAGTTTAGAGTTAGTTTCATTCGATCACTTTCAGCATTCTTTCATCATTTTTCCGACTTGCTTACTCTAAGTAAGCTGCTTTTCTAGCTCGACCTGACTAACTGATTAACTCGATAGTTTCTTCCACCCCTCTTCCTTTCCGATTTATTTCTTCTGTTGGTTGATGCCTCTTCCTTTCTAAGTACATAACTGAATGTACTGAATATGTATATCATGATCAACTTTTATGATTATTTATTGCGGACAAAAACTAAATACTGCTGCATTTTCTAAAGTAAAAATACTCTTTCATGAGAAAGCAACAGTTTTTAGCCGGAGAAAATCTGATTTCTATTGTCGTTGTATTTAAGTGTACTTATTATCTTTCTTAATAGCAACGGAAAAAAAAGGTTTTGTTAATTGATTTTAATGAGTGCTATCTTTGTTTGCGAGACTAATATTTCTTTTTGTCTCTTTGTTAATCAAATATACAGAAAAATTAAAAATGGACTCAAACCTGTAATTTGAAGTTATCACCTAGAATCACCTGTAAAATTTGAATGAAGTTTATGACTAAAACATTCTAGCACTGTATGGAAGCAAAATCATATGTTAACATGAAAAATTCAGGTAGGCACGAAAGCCGTCTTTTAAGCTACTTCACAAACACACAGACATCGAAACACAAAAACTCGCGTATGTGTTCGTATTAAACGTTACTTCAATACACACACACAGTCACACAAATAGCTGTTTACACGATTAAAAATCCTGCTCATCGACTATAAAACGTTGTGTAATTTTGTTTCGTTCTAAACGGTTACCCCACCAATTATTCAAGAAGTTAAAAGCAACCATTCAGTAGGTACAAAATGAGTTAACCAATCAAATTTTCAACCAACATTTCTACTCATTCGACCAAGATATTAGTCAGGGAAGGTACTGTTCTTCATTGTGCACGTCAGGTCACGCAGGTCAATAAACATAATTCAACCTTTGACGCACAAGAAAACATCGAAAAGACTTCTGCAATGTTTGCTTGTGCCTGCCCTAATGATGCGTGGGGCAACCATTCATGATAATAATAATGATAATAATAAAAATAGAAATATTTATACAGGGCTAACCTTGCCAGAACTACGATTGTTGGTATTAATAGCTCCTTTGTTTAAATAAAAGAAATATGAATTCAACGATACGCAATATAAAAAGCCTAAAAATTCTATTTAATGCTTATCGTTAAAAATATAGTTAGGTTATCAGATGTATCCTTTATTCTTTGTGTCCATGCTTGAAAAAAAAGAGGAGTCTAAACTTTGGATATGAATGATATGACAAAATTACACGACGTAATTGAAGTAGGTTTATCATTGGCCTTATGAAGTGTTGTCATCAAATATTCTTTGCTACTCATTTGTTTTCACACTTGTTTATATAATGTTGTGAGGCGCAGTCTTGATCCTTAATTGGAATTCAGGAGACACAGAAAGTCAAACAACTTTGTAATAGATTACAGATCAATAAGCATATTTTACCTAATCGTGGCAGGATCAATACTTGTAAGGCTACTATTTACTTGCATGACCTTCTACTGCGTGTATAGTACCACCCTTAAAGCAACAAGATATTATTGGTAGCATTTTAGTATCCAGTAATCTTTTTATTTATCAATACTCTTGCATTATTGCTGACCATGTCATTCCATAACATATTAATTATGTTCCAAAGTAGGTGGTTTTTTGTAAGTTTTAATTACAAAGCCAAGAGACATTTGCCATCCTTTTTTCCTTGTTTCTTTCAAATTTAGTGGCTAGAAATGAAAATTCAATCACTCAGTACTTTTTGTGTTAATAATAAAACGTAATTCTGTCATCATACCAATATTAAATGTTTTGAGAGATGTTGAACGTTTTCTCCTGAAGAAGCCAAAAAAAGGATAAATCTTGCATCAGGTGGCGTTTAGTTGTCACAAGGGTATTGACCAAAAAGTTAAAAAACAATAGAGAATAATTAACTAAAGAAAAGGGATAAACTTGATTTAGCTAGTCAGATATGATCTAAAAGAAGGGCATGGCAAAATTAAGGGACCCGGTATATGTGTCGAAGGGGTCCATGCCAGTCTTTCACTTTTTCTTTGCAATTTAATACCTTTTCTAAAACTTCTTCAAAGAGTTTTCAGCTTACGATCACACTAACGATCAATACAGTGTATTTCAAAACACGCAAATGAAAAAAATAGCTAGAAAAATTCAAAATTTCGGTAAATAATAGTGATGTTTTTATCACGATTTGGTAAAAAATTGGTAAGAATAAATTTTTGGAATACCTTTATGCAGAATGTTTTGCTTTAGATTCATGAAATAAGAAAATACATGTTTAGTTATTTTTAAAGCATTTGAACTTGTAACGGACATAAACACTCTCTCCTTTGGCAAGACAGTGCTTACTTTCAAATTGGATTCCTCCAATGCTTTATTCATCACAGCACAACAATCTTTAGCATTGCTCTGAATGCCTATGAAATCCTTCGCTACATCGATGACCTTGTCATATGTTGATTTAATCAGCTGCCATGCTTAAAGCATGTCTATAACTTTTGTCTGTAGATACGTAGACAATGAGTTTGTTGATTATAATACAACAAAGGCTGTTAGGATCCCCTCAAATTTTTGAAAGTGATCCATCAAAATTTTACCATCGCTGCGAGTTGATTCTTGGAAAAAACTGTCATTAACTGTAGCAGCTAAGGCTAAAAGTAGCCCAGCACCAAAGCAATTATCTCGTGTATGGTACCGATTATCTTCTAAACATCTTGGTTAGGGTGGGTGACGTGGAAAGCTACCACGTTTTATCAATAGATTTAGGCTTTTTTGATAATCCTTCTGCATTTTTGTGGCTTTTGCTTTCCAATATCCATTCTCTTGTGAGCAGCCGGGAAAATGTTGAAGGTTTTTGCAAAATTCCAAAGAGAGTTGTTGCAAGTATACTTAGAGATGCAGCATCGCTGACAGCTAGGTTTAAGAAATTACTATAATACCAGGTGTGCACATGGAGATTAGCAACAAATTTTCGCTTCAACACCATTGTATGTACCAATCATATTTGATGCTCCATAAAAGAATCTCGTACACAGTTTCTAATGTCTCATCATTCGTAAACATATCGTAAAACAATGGCACATTGGTCTTGGGTTGTGATGTCCTATTCCGTATCCATCTGAACGGAAAACATCCCAGCTCTCTTTGCTTCATTAAAGTATGTTTCTTGGGTGAAATCTTCCATAAAATTGATTATTCTGTTCGTTATTTCACAACTTATGAATATCTTCGGACATAGTTTCCATCCTGTTTATTATCTTGCTAAGCTTATCTATTATGCTTTGTGAGAGTTTTCTTGCTTGTTTGCACACTCATGTTGATGTGCTTCTTTAGCTTCTCATCTGAGTTCGGTAGAAGCTTTGCAGACTAAAGATAGTTGCCATGATCTACAGTGTCATCTTGTAGTTCTTGTGCTGTTTTATGACACTTCCCTCAATACCCAAGGGCTTGTTTTTCAATGAATAGGGGTTACCCGTACCAATCGTTGTACAACAGCTTTTCTTTCTTGATTTTTTCTTTCTTTTTCCAGCTAGGGCAAGGTATACAATTGATTCTATGTTTCATTTGGCTGTTAAGACCTATTTGCTCACGTAGCAAAGAGGTCGCAACAGAATTGGAATGGCTTAAAGATCCTTTGTGTTCTTCGATTCGTTGGCAAAAATGCTTGAAGGTGGAAAGGCCTGTAGTGAACAGACCTAGAATTTTTAAATTCAGCAAGCAAACACTGTAGAACATTGTTTTTCTTGTTACTGTCAAATGTGAGCCTCTTTCTTTCAATTTCAGTTCCTGTAGAGGTTGTTCTTTTGAATGCATTGATGTGAATTGGTTCTGATCCGGCAGTTGATAGTTGTTGGTGAAATTTGAAGAAGTCTTCAATTTGATTAGTGATTTGCTTTTTGGTATTACGGCCAATGTCATTAAAATTATATAATTTTATTCAAATATGTATATAATATTGGTGTAGAAAAATAAAGAAACAATTTAGGAGACTGTCAGAATTAAAAGTAGGAATTTCATATACCATTACGAAGCTTGTAGGACCAGAGGATGAAGTGTTCACCTTGTGCAATATGTGCCTTTATGGACAAAGCCCTTAGAAATATTTTTCCAGGGGTTCCAGTAAAAGGAAGGGAGAGGTAGATGTTTTTCCTGGGTAACTCATATCTCTGGTAAGGATTCAACTATTCGTAGCAACATGAATATATGAAAGAAACGGTGTAAAGAAAGTTCATAACTTGCATTGCTAACACTGACCTTCCTTTAAAATTTTTTTTCCAAGGTCGAAGGTTTTTCAACTAATTAAAGTATTGTTTGGTTTGCTGAATCCAAAAATACCACACATTTTCTTTGGTCAAGTCAAGTTTTTGAGATATAATTCATACATGTTTTATTCAGTTCTTTACAACCCAGGGAGACTCCTCATTAGTTTACTGCAACAACTTTGCTGATTGGATGAAATTAATGGAGATAAAATATGTTGCTACGAAATGGAGACTTTTCGTCGACTCGTTCAGCAGCAGTCTCAAGGCAGTTCTCCTTCACAATGGAAATTAATAATCGATTCCAATTGGTCATTCTGTCTACATGGAAACTACAGGGTGGGTGCACAACGTATCCAAGCTTTCTGTGTTTGTGGGACAGTCGGACTGATGACCAATATTATATCAGACAGGAATGTCCGCTAAGGCTAGGGTTGGAATCTGGTTTGTTCAATGTTCAGTCTCGCTCTCTTGTTGAACCAAACAAGATATTATTTCCATTCTATATAGCAAACTTAGAGTTAAGAACTTTGTGAACGCAATGGACAGGAAAGGCAGAGGATTTACTCGCCTTCAGCAGACGTTTTCTCGGATAAGCTTTAAAAAGCTTAAAGCTGCCATTTTTTATGGGACTTGGATACGGGAAGTTATGAAGGACTCCATGTTGGATGATACCCTGAGTGCAGCTTAGCTGTCTACTTGTCTGTAGCTTAAGTCAGTAATTACAACCTTTCTTGGAAACAACCGGAGTGCAGAATATGAGAAGAAAGTCGACAAACTCCTGAAGAACTTTCAAAAATTAGGGGCTCGCATGTCAGAAAAAATGCACTTTCTCTGGTCCCACTTAGATTAGTTCCCTCAGAATTGTGGATACTTTAGCGTTTCCACCAAAATCTTCTTGTCATAGAAGAACGCTAACAAGGCAGGTGCGAAGTGAACTTTCTTGCGGACTACTGTTGGTGTTTGAAACGAGACGTGGTGGCTACTCAACACAGGAGAAAGTCACCAAAAAGTCCCTTCACCCATGTTTATCTTTTCTTTAATGAATAATCTTTATTTTCTAACGTTTGTTAAATAAAATGTAAGCTTTTTGCAAAACACAATAAAAATTAAAGGTACCAAATAGCACTAAAGGGCATTAATAACAATTCTCGCATCTCAAAAACGTATAAAAACTAATAAAAATAAATTTATTTAACCAATACTTCAATATATTTGTTGAATTAGATCAAGCAATGCAATACCACTTGCCTCAATTGCTGGCTGGAGAAAGTAACTCTGCTGCTTTACCCTCTTTAGAAGGTCATCGTGTTCCTCTTCATGCCTCTTTTGACCTTCACGTTTTCTACCTTTGCTTTGCAGGGGAAGGAAGATCGTGTAATCCTGCCCCTGTTTCATCCGGCATGTTGTGTCTCGTTTATTCTAATCCTAGGTGAACATCTGCAGCTTATGAACTACACACTGAAAGAGCAATCAAAGTTAACAATGATAATATAATACACAGTGTAATACACAGTGTAATTCTGGAGTTAACTCAATGGTTTAACTGTGGATAACGTTCTTTTTATAAGATTCACACTATGTTTAGATCCTGTCCCCTAAATTTCTTTTTGTTTAATGGTTAAGGATTAAGTTAATTTCTTTCAGTAATGACTGTCGCCATGGTAAATCATCTAACACTTTAAATGTTCTTCTGTGTGAAAAGCCATAGAAAACAAGCGAAACCTGTTTAATGATATTTGATATTAGAAGTTATTACACATCAATCAATATGTGCAATATCACAGGAACTTTTTGTAAAAAAAGAGAAATTAAAAGCAGTTATCACGCAATTCCTAAGAACCTTTAAGCGATTTGATAATGATTGTAAAACATCACACTACTTGCAACTCCTTTGGGAGGGTGGGGGGCTTTCTTCATGATTATTGAGGATACCAGCGACACACGCCCCTTTGATTATCACTACATATGAGATATTCAGAACGAAATGGAAGGCATACGTTGTCCAAAGAACTAACAATTGCACTCAAAGAAAAATGGGGAAATAAAAAATTTTCAAAACAAATAGCACTCTCTTACATTTGTTGTAGGGATATAGGGCTTACCCTTTTCAGTGACCGTTTTCTTGAATCAAAATGGTTAACAAAGTTGTAGAATATTGTATGACTGATAGGAAGTACTTTTGAAGTGAATTTCCCAGAATTGTTTTTTGCTTTCCTGAAGAGAGATGTTCTTTTGTGAGAAGATTCAGTTTTATAAAGTTATATATTAGTCGGGAGATAATTAAAAAAATAATATTGCTTAATATTACCTACAAATGTTATAATTGCTAGTACATAAAAGGGTATCAAAGCTATAATTAGCTTTCTAAATAGAGCAGTAATAATCCTATCCATTAAAGAGAATATCAAAATAGTATTGGTAACATTTTAGCCAATAACTGCAACAAAACGATACACAAACATTTCAAATTTCAGTCTCATCTTTTGCCTTTTTCCAAACAAGAAGAAAATAAACAGTCTTTCGTTTCCTATCACTTTCCTAAGCCTCGATCCAACTCACATTTTACTACCTTTAAAGAATGCCAGAACAATAGGTAAGATAGACTTTAATGTGCCGCAATAAAACAGGGTAAAGACATGAACTAATAGTGCAAACATAAATAGCTGTAATAGCTCCAATATCTCCTGGTTACGGTGTTGAACGACTTATCCATATAAAGTCTTGTATTAAAGCCACTGATTTACTTGTGTGATGTTTAACATCATTGCCCCATTCTTGCAACTCATCTCACACATGATGCCTTGATTGATGGCGGTGAGGAATGTCTTGGGCGGATGCCCTTCCTGACCTCAACCAATGGCTTTTTCTTGTGTAGTTCCAAAGTCGCCCACTCGGGGAATCAAATCCGGAACCTCTTGGTGATGGTGCAGTTGCACTAACCATTAAGCCACGGGTCCTCGAATCCTTATACACTTATATAAAAAATCAAATCATTTTTTTTTCAGTTGAAGTTCATAGAATTTATGTCATTTGTTTAAGAATAATATGAATGCATCATTTACATACATTGATCACTAATCAAAACCATTTATTCTTAAAAACATGTAAAATTGCTAAAGAAGCAACAAAATGTGAAAAACAAATTTTTCTTTATTTGATCTTCTGTATTTTTTTATTTAATGCTTTTACGCGCTTTTTTAATACAAGAATAATATTTTGTCGTTTCAGCCTCGGCATTCTTAACTTTTTGACAGATATCAGCCTCTTATTAATGTATTCTTAGAATGATTAACACGTGTTGTGAATAATGACTTTTTAAATCCTTTCCATAGTCAAAGAGTCGTCTATTTCTTACTTTTACCACTTCGATTGATCTCCTCACGTTATAAAAAGCGAGTAACTATCTATATCTATGAAAACATGTGATTGAATATCTTGGGAAAAAATACGTTGCTGTGAATAACTGATGTCACAACATTCAATTACACCTGCTTGTCTTCTTTTAAGTTATTTCATTGATATGTTATTGTTTTGGGTAATTCGTTAAAGTTCAGTTTAGTTGCTAATAAGAAATTGAACTTCTGACAATCATATTTTATATCGCGTCATACAATTTTTGTATCTAGAATAAAAACTCGAGGCTGGGCAAATTCTTAGAAAATTCTTCATCTTTCCAAATAGGTTACCAACAATGAATCATTACTTTATATAAAGAATATATTTCGGATTTGCATCCATCCTCAGCTAAAACATAAAATGAAAATTAAACATTATTAATTACAATTTGTAACGAAAAATATCAAAAAGAAAAACCATGTAAAAACTTTATCTACAATGTTAAGTCTGGTCAAAGGAAAAATAATGCTCGAAAAAATCAATATCCTCCTGAATTTTACAATCCAATCATCAAATAAATACTCAAGAAAATCATCAAACCCAATACAGAAGTTGGTGCACAACAAAATGAAAACGACCAAAACAGGAACTTCAAAAACGACTTCTCTTCGTTAACTATCTAAGAAAGATCACAGAGGATTACGATAGAAGTTTAAAACGATTGAATGCAGCTTGTAACGTCATCATCACTATACGAAAACTAAAAGCCGTCTTTTCATCGCTGAAAACTTCAACAGAAAAGCTTTTAAAAAGCGGAGTTGTGTACAAAGTAAAATGTCCACAATGTTTATTGTGCTATGTCAGACAACGATCCGACATTTACTCCTTCGCTTAAAAGAACACACAAGAAAAAGCACTCCTGTATATGAACATTTGCACAATTGTAAGTCAATTTTCAACTTCGACGAGACGGAAATTCGGGACGTGTCAACAAACTTAAGTCATCTCATGTCTCTCGAAGCATTATGGATGGACGAGATAAAGCCTGAGCTCAATACAAGGGACGAATATCGAAGCAGGACCCAAACAATAAAACTATAACTGTATTAATCATATTAATCGTTATACAAATCTTTATAGATATATATTATTTATAAACATGTTAACATTGTAGATAAAGTTTTTATATGGTTTTTCTACATCTTTGACCCGTTTTCAACCTCAAGATTCTTATAAAGTATACTCTTATTTTAAAGGAAGTGTGTATTAAGAAAGTAACTACTGTCTTATTTTGAATAAGCAATTTCGTAACATACTATTATTATAGATCATTCAAAAACCCTGCTGTTCATGAAAACAGATGCTCAGATATCGAAAAATGTTAATGGAATATCTGTGACTTTGAATTATGTCAAAGCAGGTATTACACAAATTAAAACAGCAATTCGTGATCACTGTGAAACAAAAATTGTTAAACCAGGTTTCAGATGGTGACAATTTACAGTTACCACTTTTTATATGGAAAAAATATTGTATGACACACTGTCGGTTTATTGGCCATAACACAACGAAGACTGTTATCCTTTTAGTAAATTGTGTTTTGTGAAAGGACTTTTGTACCAGTATAAATTGCCTTCTCGATTATATGATCATAAATATGCAAAAATACCCCATATTTTCGAATCAGCGCCCTGGGTGTTTATTAAAAAATGTCCTTCGAAGGGAAGGAAGCTTATTCGAGGGTGCCCTAATTCTAAAATTAATGAGAAAAGGGAACAAGAAGAAATATATATGTCATGCTGAATGATTCGATTTGCCTTATGCAGACATAAAAATCCAAATATTGTAGTGACGCAAATTGTTATTAGATTTGTGTAACGAGCAAAAATACTTAAATTTCGATACCAATGACTGGTCTTGAGAGACAATTAAATTGTTCTTGCTTTAGCTAATTTTCATTTCAATTACCTTTTTCACTTGTAACAAAGATAAATTAAATGAAGGACAGAATGAAATTTTTAATTTTGACTTTTAACAGCGAATTTCAATAATATTATTTTCGTATCCTTCGAAGTCTTTTGAATTTTTTTTTCGAATCCAAGATTGGATTTCGTACAAATCCAATTAAAAGTTATTCTTTTTATTTTTGAATATACTAGAATACCTCAAGCAGTTTAGATTTAGAGTTAGGGCATGCTATTGGTAAAGAACAAATTTCCAAAATAGAATTTTAAAAAATTAAAATAAAAACAATGAAAATGCCATGATGTGTTGATTGATCATAAGAATATCATTGATTACAATCTATATTTGATTATCAGAGTTTAAATTGGTATACATTAACCAACTATCTATGGTGGAAAGAAATCAATAGGGAAGGCTTTAAACATGCATTAGACAAAGTATATGTGAGCACATTCAATAGTATAATTGGCTTTTAAAACAATCATTAATTTTAGAAAAATATTTGTACAAAAAGCAAGAGATTTAGAAGTTTTAAAACCTATAGAATTTTGCTTTCAAAAACGTCTTTGTCCTCAAATTTAAATAGTGAAAAATAAGACAAAAAGATGAAGATTCCTATTTTCAATACTGTATACAGCTAATTGTATTGTGTGCTTTTTGTGTTTTTAATCGTGAGTCAGTTATTAAGGTCAAAGGCAGATGTTCACACCAAGTTGTTTTCGTCCTTCTCTGTTTACTTGTTTATAAATTGTCGATCCTCAAAATCTTTTGATCTATTGATCATTAGACTACTTCAGAAATCAATGGATTTTTTAGCGATCACTGATCGACAATTTGTATGGACAATGGAGGTGAGTTTCTGTGGATATCAGTTCATAATAACTACCATCTATTACGGGAACACAAACAGTAAAACGACATAATTTTTAAAATGTTTTTGAAATTGCTATTAAGATATCGTTCATTTTGGTCGATAACTAACTCGCTGGCACTCGACTGGACCAAAGGGGCGCCAAAATAAGCAAGCTGAAAGCAAGTGTGTTATTTATTCCATACTGGAAACAAAGAGATGATCGAAAAAACCCATCAGGATTTAGAAGAAGGATGAGGAAAATCCGTTACTTTTGACGACTAGCTGTCCAAAACAATTATAAACTATAAACCAATTTAAAGAATATTTTTCTTTATTTGATACGATGAGGCTTTGTCGATTTATTAAAAAACATTGATTCCCATATGGAAAAGAATACTGTTATTAAACACAACCAAACTTTGTACAAATTGAAAGAAGATCGTTATGGTAAACTAGTTTTGAGTTCAGTAAAATATATTGTTAATCTTTCTAGTTACAAACTCCCCAAAACCGAGGAGTTTGTTCTCTGTCATCAATTAGATTTTAGTAATCCTTTAAAAAACATTAATAAAGAAGATGTCGTTGCAGAATTTGAGATTTTATATGCTTAACTTCTTAAACATACACCAAAATCAAAACCAGATCAAAAAGCTCTCAAGGGAAGACTCGCTGATCTTCACACTCATTTGTAGTACCCCAATGGAATAAAAAGGTTTTCATATTCATAGCAAACATTTTCAAGGGATCCAAAATCTACGACGTAATTCAGACAATTTTATCGGTGGAACTGCTAAAGGAATTGATGTAGTCATGTAAAACAAAATCTTCTACGTGGCCAATACGAAAGACATCATTTATGATGAAACCAAATTTAAACATCTTGGCCAAATCGAGGGAAGTGATCTGAATGCCCAATATGTACGTAAAATTTAAAACCGTTTTTTAAAAGTGAAAAAAGAAAACTCCCCACTAAGACATCTATAAAAAAGAGATAATGTACGGCCTATCGGAAATTCACAAGGACTGTGTTTCCGTCAGGGCTATGTTATCAATGATTGGCTCTTCTTAACACCAATTGTCAAAATGTCCTTCATTTATCCTTCAACCAGTGCTAGATAAATATTCTAGTTTCTGTGCGAAGGACTCTTTCACATTTGCTAACAAAATTTTAAATGCTCTGTAGATCCAGCAAATCCTGTGCGTTGTTCTTTTGACATTAAAATTCTATTTTCCAACGCTCCGTTAGACAACGTTATTAAAAGTTGTACTGAAAGACTGTAATATTGAGCATATTGAGTCACCCCCACCCCCCATTCCAGAAGATATTTTTGTAGAACTAATGAATTTTTCAACAAAATCGATTGAATTTTTTATTGAAAATGCTATGTACCAACAAATTGATGGCGTGGCTATGGGCTCATCACTGGGTCCTGCTCTGGGTAATCTAATTGTAGGATATTATGAAAAATACAATTGTATGAGTCTACACAAAATAAAGACGTTCTTTTGTATTAGAGATTTGCTGATGACTCCTTTATCATATTTAGAGATAAAAAAGACAGCTGTTAAGTCATGATTAAACAAACCAATCTTCACCCATCCTTGGTGTTTACTGTTGAAAAAATACAGGATGCTTGTTTACCATTTCTAGATGTTATACTTTTAGATTTTGTTGATTAATGGTTATCCTAATAATGTTTTAGAGAAAGTAATTCAGTACAAACAATCTAGTTTCGAAAACCCTATTAAACAGGTCCTCCCGATGTGCTCTGTATACCTTAGACTGGTGTCTACTAAATTTGAAAATCAAATTACCAAGGGAGTTTCTGAAAGTTATCATGCTACTGGACCTAAAGTTATTTTTACTTCGCGAAAAATTCTTCCTTCGTTCTACAAAGGATTTCTTGCCTGCCAAAATTTAAAATATGGTTGTGTATGAGTTTGAAGTGCCGGTGAGATACCAGGTACATAAGCCGTACATCGAAGGGCTGATAGATAGATTTAAAACAGCACGTGCCCAGTGTTTTTATTTTAAAAAATCCCATGTTTGTCGAGTTCAACCAAAAAGACAATGCAAAGATACAGGTAATATATTGACTATTTTGGATACTAAATCGCAAATCCAGTGAAAACTTCGAGATAAATTAGTTCAAAATAATTGGCAGAACTGGGTCTACCTTTCATTTGGAGGCATTAGAAACAATTGATATTCAATTTTCTGCATTTTCTCTTTACAAACAAAGAGAATTTGCTTGCATTTGAAAATTGTTTTAGACAACCAGTCAACCAAAAGTGACGGGCTTTCTTCAGTCTATCACAGAAAAAGATACCGGGCTCTCATGGTCGTCTAATGCTTACACTATTGACAAAAACACACACTTGCTTTCAGCTTTCTTATTCTGGCGCTCCTTTGGTCCTGTCGAGTGTCAGCGAAATAACTATCAACCAAAATGAACGTTATTTCAGTAGTGATTTTTAAGTTTTATGCCAATAAAATTTTGTGTTAAAATATTTTTGAAAAATATATTTTTTGCATTACTACACTAAGTTTGTACATTCTCTCAAATATGAAGATCTAGCACTCTCTCTTTCCCCGTATATGTAAATATATATATATATATATATGTGTGTATGTGTGTATGTATATATGTATGTACAAGAAACAAACAATTAACTTGGGAAGCTAAAGACTTAATGTTTTTAGCACTCAAAGAAGACAACGCTCAGTCAATGACGTCATAATGTAATGAGTACTCTCCTGCTTTAGAATCTGTAAATACGAAAATGCCCCACAAATATCTTTTTCTTGTGACAATAAATACTGAATTATGTATTTATGTAAACAATATACGAAAGAGAATAACATGCAATAATACATAGAAATTAAATTGAAAGAGGCTAGCTTTGTGACTGCATTTGGATATGAAGACAAAATTTTAATATGCAATATCCTG
>RDPX01000029.1:2666474-2688196 GCA_003991215.1 Morbakka virulenta | reverse complement strand
TATGTGCCTGAAGATTCCAGAGAATGAGTGAAACTTGTAGTACAACAAAATAGTAGGGGTGTTTATGCAGTTAAATAAATATATAAATACATATAATATTCATAAATATTTATATACATATATATGTGTGTGTGTGTGTGTGTGTGTGTGAATGTGTGTGTACGACTGCAAAACATAAATCCTTGGTAAGAACAGAAACATGGAAGGTAAGGGAGTCCAGTGCGTAACTGTTAAAGATTTTGCATCTGTCTCACACACAGAAAAAAGGATCAGAGGGAAATTTTTTTGTATGGCATAGTTCGCAATTGTGAAAATAGTATTGGCAGGGATGTTTTGGAATCATGAATATATTATATCCTAGAAATATAGAAAAAAAAACTGTGCACCAAACAAGAAACGAGAGCCTATGGCTATTCTGATCACATGCTCTACCAATTCAGCTATGGTCGCTCTGTTCTTACCCCGATTATTGTGCAATCATCTCTTCTACCTAAGTGCACCATTCTTTCATCAAGTCTCTATCATTTGGCATCTTTTTCCAATCATGCATGTAGGGCTGAGCCTCCCACAAGACGAGTACTTCCTTTCCAAGACAGGTAGAAATGATCCCAATAAACATGGGAGAATTTCACACAAACAAGGAAACAAACAAACCATTGAGGACTCAGCTTTTTTAAAAGTTTATGATTTAAAAGGTAGTTTTTCTTTTCTTAAGATTCACGTGAAATGATGTTTTAAACTTAATAAAACGAACAAATTTTGTAGAGGCGAGAGGTGAGGAGGTACAAAGAAATGACTTTTGTCAAACCAGGCTATTACAAGATATAGCAGATGAAACCAGATTGTTTCTTTTCAAGCTTCACTTGGTCGTTGGGGTGGAAAATCTTTTAGCCTAATCTCTTTCTGTAATCACTCTCTTTCAGTGCATTTTGTAAAACTGACCTGTTTGTGAAAACTGTCAGAATGGAAAGAGTCATGGTGAGTCATTGGTAATTTGTTTGGAGTTGCTTACTTATATTGGGTTCTTTCTAAATATGCAATAGTTATTCGTTCCAACTTCAGAAAGTTCAATACTTTATCAACTTGCTTGCCAAGGAATTAATCCATGAAATCGTTTTGAGTAAAGTCAGACATGTTGCTCAAGTTAAAATATCAACAGCAGGTTTAAAAGAATCGGCAATATCGACATTTTCCATATTTGTTTTCTGACTCTGTACCCCTTTATTATTGGTCACATAGGCAGTTGTTTTCCTAAAGCTTTTCCAACAACAATGCTATTTAGCTCTACAAACATCAAGATGAACTATTTGATAAAAAAAATGTGGAGGCTATAGCAGATGTGTTGATAAATTAAACTTATGGATAGCAGATTGTTTAGCACATCCGTTAAAAATAGAAAAGAAATCACAATGGTTTTGCTAAAGGGTTTTTTGAGATGCACTAGAATATTTGAATTAGACAATTGTTAGATATTTTGTAAGCTGTCGACCAATTCAATTTCGATGGTGCCACCATACATATTGTTTTGGGATCAATTAGTTAGCAGAGTGCAAATTTAATTATTTAAAAAAAAATTATTCTTGTACACTTCATTAGTTTTTTTCCACTTGAAAGTTAGTAGATAGGTATACAAACATTTTGTGTGCCATGATAAATTTAATACTTAATGTACTGCTGAGGTGAATACTTCATTGACTACTAAATTAATTACTAAAATGTTAGAAAATATTACAACTTATCCCTTTGTGTATTTTAACTTCATGTCGATGCTTCCATAGTCATATAATTTTTTTGTAAAAGGGTCGTTTTTTGTTCCCAATATTCCTAAAAATCGAATTTTTTTTACCCATCTGTAAAGTTATTCTTTTTGAAGAATTCTGCAGTGGAAGATATGTAAGTGATTTCATCCAGTGACTATTACCAATCATTTGGTTTTGGTTATCTTCATTGGAAACCTGTTTAATTGATTTACGATGAATGTTACGAAGTATGAACTCCATAGATTTTCTGAAAATTAAGTGACTTTAGAAAAATGGGTAAGAAAGCTTTATCCATTCTAGTTCTTAAAGGAATAAATGGTTTGTAGAATATTGGCATAAACCAAGCCAAGAGCAGGAGTCTTACCCTGTTGGTTTTATTATGTTTCAAGTGCCTTTTAAATTGAGCATAACAGATATGAATACAAACGTTTTTTAGGATGGAAAATATATTTTTCAGAAGGTGCCAATAAAGAAGTAAAGAAAAGTCCTAGATAATTTTAATTGCTTATGTTTAAAGGTCAAACTAATAAATCTTTCTACAAAATATTTTGAATCAATATGTTAGGATACGTCACATGGTAATAATCTGCAAGTATTTTCAAATATGTTGAAAGATAAGCAGCCATTTGTTATTGAACCTTCTCCTCCCTCCACTCTCTCTGTCCGTCTGTCTCTCTGTGTGTATCTCTATCTACTCTCTCTGTCTCTCTCCCTCTCTCTCTCTCTCTCTCTCTCTCTCTCTCTCTCTCACTGCGCATTTGGATTACAACTGTATCATTGTTCACCTTGCATGACACTACAAACCAAATTACTCAAGTTCTTCTATCCATTGCGCCTGTTTGTGAGATGTCTCAGGATCTTACAGTCTTCTCTTGTCTTGAACTGCCATATTTGCAATCGTTGATATTATTTTGCTACTCCTACGATGTCATTGTTAAGCAATACAGGCAGAATTATTTGCGATAAACATTTCTTAAAATTCCCGTGGTCTTAATAGACCTTTTCGTGAAAGTTTGTCAGGAAGGCGAGACATTGCCCAGGTTAACAAGCTTGAGAGTGCGATCGCCTCTCCAACAATTTTTTCTTCCGACAACCTCCTGAGGTTTAAGAATACATTATCGCTCATCATCGCACCCACAAAGGCGTGCAAATCGCTTAATGGGGTCTATTTCCATGTTACAAATACCGTATGAATGGGTGAAAAATCAAACATCGCAGCCTCAACCGATGCTTCCAGAAAGCAAAACGTCATTCGAAACTATTTGCTAATAAAAAAAGAACAACGAACTTTGAGTTTTCTTTTGAGTGCACTGGCAACCAATTGGCGCTTTTCAAATTTTGTTTATGGAAACAAAATGTAACTGTTGTGCAAACCAAAATAGAAATAGAAATGTGTCTAAATTTAAAGGCAAGTAAGATGAAGGAGACATTTTTCTATCCGGTTTAATATTTATGATGAATTTTAGTTTATTTGTTGGGCTAAATATTAGAATTTCATTGCATTAGGATTGAGTAATAGAGAACTATTTGAGAATTTTCAAAAAACTATTTTCAGTTTCGTTTTGGACTCAGATTACAATACGAATTTCGAAAGAACACAAAAGGAATTCGTCAGTTAAAATGAAAATAAAAAGTACAAACTAAAAGCTACGCAGATGGCCTAACAATTTTATGGCCTTTAGGATGAAACTATGAGAGCATCAACATGATCTGACTACAATTTTTCACCTTGTTCAAACTGAAAGATAATAAGGAAATATTAAAGGTTCTGTGATGACACGATTAAAAAGGATGTTTTTGCTTTAGCTTGTTGGTGAAGATAATATTATTTATCAAGGATAACACATTGAGAAGAATGTTCACCAGAAGGTAAGCAAGGTGAACGTCCAAGTATAAATCTATGGAAAATACATTTCAGATTAAGAGTAGATTAATTAAAGCCCTCTTTTGTCAGTGTTAGTAACAGATCAAGTGAATACGAAATAATAGATGTGATAACAATCCAACTGGGGACGATTTACAGCAATTGAATACAACATTAAGCATTTGAAGAGGGGGGAGGGGGCACTGAAAATTTTTGTCCTTAAACTTATATATAACTATGTGAAGTGAACATTTTGATTCAAGGCAACATTACCAGTTCTTCACATAAAATAGATTATAAACTGTAAGATCGTTTTCAATGAAGTAAAGGAATGACAAGAGGATATATATGAGAAAAAGTCATTTGATAATTACGATGGGATTAGTCATTATAGACATTTTTTCATTTCTCTTTGTTTTTCAGCTAATGAATTTGAACGATTTGATTTTGTCACTTTTAAGTCATGAAATCAAAGCGTCCTTTGTTAACGAGGGACCCGGCTGAGTCTTCGGAGTAAACAGCAGTTTCTCACAGGGCCAATAACTAGGGAATGTAAAACACTGATATCAGGAAAGTATAAAAAAAGCACCAGAAGATAACAGACTAAACAAACAGGTATTGATGCGTAGCTGGCAAAGGAGAAACTTTAATGGTTAAGAATTTGCCTCAGAGGCCTGAAGGAGTCGCTTTGATGCCCTCTCATAAAAAGATAAGAGACAGTTTCCAGGGAATGTCCGAACGATGTAGGAAGAACCAATGGTGGCACAAATCCACCGTGGGTTTCAACAACCACACCCAGCTTCTACTCAGGCTTTTCTAGATGATGATAGCAGAGGGTTTTTTCCAGGAAGAAGCAGTAAGCTACACGGACAAGGAATCATAATGATAATAACGTAGAGCAAGACGAGGCTTGCTTGACTAGAAACTAGTGGACAAGAGACTGATGATACATCGTTTTCATGATGAATGCGTCACTCTATCCAGTTGAAGAAGAATAGTTCATCATTATGCTCCAGGATCTTGTCAGACAGTGTTAA
Source organism: Morbakka virulenta (assembly GCA_003991215.1). Taxonomy (NCBI): domain Eukaryota; kingdom Metazoa; phylum Cnidaria; class Cubozoa; order Carybdeida; family Carukiidae; genus Morbakka; species Morbakka virulenta. The sequence goes on along the minus strand of RDPX01000029.1, from coordinate 2,683,535 downwards.
AGCGCTTCTCCCAACTTGCCATGGGGGCTTCGGATGCATAGGTAGAGAAAAACAAGCTAGATTTAGAACCCATCATTGGTAAGAAACTTACAGGAGATATGACTGAAAACTGGCGTTATTTGACAAACTTAGCAATCCTAATAGTTTGGCTATAGGCAATTTTTTTTCTGCATAAATATTTTCATGACTTGACAAGAAAATATCTAACTGGCTACAGGTACCAGATCAACCACATATTCATCAGTAGGAAATGGCAGGGGTCACTCTTAGATGTAAAAAAAATCAGCTGATGTGAATAGAAATTATTCTCTGTTGCTTGGGTTAATCAGACTACAGTTAGCAGCAGCCCCTAGTCAGAGAGAAAACTAGAATAAGTGGGAACAGAGACGTTCGTAGACTGCCTGAAGTGAAAGACAGTCTTGTCATAGTACTAGCTAATAGATATCTTTCACTAAAGGATCTGTAAGCAAAAAAGAGGATCCAGAAAGGTCCTGGAAATTGCTAAAGGATGCCTCCCATACAGATACAGAAATTTTCCTTGGCAAGAACAAACAAGCTGCACCAGAGAGAATATTCTTTCCTTATACCTGGAGATTAACTGAACAACCTCACGAACTACTCAGTAAGATTATGGCAATCAGTTCAAAAAGCATGAGTGACTAGTAAAGGACTCTGCATACCTTAATCAGAAGATAAAAATTCAGATGCAAAGTAATTGAGTGTGTGTGTGTGTGCATAAGAGAGAACGAGAGAGAGAAAGAGAGAGAGAGAGAGAAAGAGAGAGAGAGAAAGAGAGAGGGAGAGAAAGAGAGAGAGAAGATATGGGCTAGAACCTAGGTACTTTCTCAAGACTGAGAGTTCTTGAGATGTCATGAAAATAAACTAGGGCAAGCTAAATAATAAAAACAGCAAACGGTTCGACAGGGTTTTCCAAAAATCAAATATTAAAGTTTGAAAATAACACCTGTTGTTTTTAGATATAACGACCTCCACTAACAAAGTACTTTTTTGTAAAAAAATTGTAAAATTTGCGAAATACAGAGATGGCTCGTTTTTTGACAACAAACAATGAAAATTTTTTTTTATTCTCTGTAGTACGCATATTTCAACTATTTAAAAGTAGTTTAAGCTTGATTGCTGTTTATGATTTCATTTTTACACTTGATTTGGACTAAACTATATCTCCTCTTGTATTAGTTCACAGAGGATATTCCAGAATGTTTCTATAAATATAGTCACTGTTTCTCTACTGACGTTAAAAATCTCATGACCTTTCAGATCTGTTCGCTATTATTTTGGAGAAAGGTTTTGAGATCTTCCAAGGTCGATGCCTTTTTAACATGTTTCTCCTGTTTTTCAAGAGTTTGTTTACCCAAGGTAAAAATATTTCTGTATAGCATTCTACCAATCTCATTTACCGATACCCACGATATAAATATATATATATACGTATGAGCTAAAAAGTATGAATGTTCAGCTATAAAAAAAAGTCATATTATAATGTAAAGTTTGTAAATTGCAGCCACTGTCGAAGCTCTTCGTTCACAATTTGCACGTCCCCTTGAAGGCCAATGGCTCTGCAGTGTAGCACGTGCTCTGGTGTTTGCCTTTCCTCACATAAGCACTGGTTGCTCTGTGCTAGCCCGATTCTGTACATTAAGTCTGCATACCTTCCGTGGCCTGACCTCAGTCTGCTAAGCAAAACCCAAGGTGCCCGGGGTAGATCGTGCCCGGGGTAGATCGTGCCCGGGGTAGATCGTGCCCGGGGTAGATCGTGCCCNATAGCATTCTACCAATCTCATTTACCGATACCCACGATATAAATATATATATATACGTATGAGCTAAAAAGTATGAATGTTCAGCTATAAAAAAAAGTCATATTATAATGTAAAGTTTGTAAATTGCAGCCACTGTCGAAGCTCTTCGTTCACAATTTGCACGTCCCCTTGAAGGCCAATGGCTCTGCAGTGTAGCACGTGCTCTGGTGTTTGCCTTTCCTCACATAAGCACTGGTTGCTCTGTGCTAGCCCGATTCTGTACATGAAGTCTGCGTACCTTCCGTGACTGACCTAAGTGTGTTAAGCAAACCCAAGGTGACCGGGGTAGATCGTGCCCTGGAGGTTCAGTTGACGGCTCTGATATGTACTGCTTCAATCTACACTCGGTGCTGCTCCACCTCTCCTGCCACTTCTGTGCTGTACCCACGATAATCATCACAGGAAAAAATTCCAAGTATTTTAAGTACCTCAAAAATGATGTGGGAGATTCTTGTCTGACTACTAATGTATAGTAGCTGGTTTGCAGCAGAATTTTATCTTCCATGCATTCCTTTTCTTAGCTAGTGCAATATTCGGTATACTTATCTTTTTTGTCAGATTTATCAGATGTAAACTTTCATGACCATGTTATTTTTTAATCACTCCCAAAATCCAATGGCGAGAATATACACATTCTTGATCGCCATGGTAATCTCCCATTTTTTCCCTATAAACTTAACCAATGAACCAAACGCATGCTTTCCAAAGCTGATCGGATTAAAAAAAATGCTAAGGCTCTATGATACTCAATCTCAATTATTGCAATTCCTTCTACCTCGAACAATAACAACAAGGATACTCTTATATATTAACTCTCTTTAAATTGAAGACTGCACGAGTGTCCACTACACGGAACCACACTTATCCAAAGTAATTGAACTATTTTGTATATGTCTTGGAAAAAAATGCTCATTTTTTGCAGGTGGTTACAATTCTTTCGTTAAATAATGGGGTACTCTGTTCCGTGGGTGACAGACACTTTTGCCCCCCTACCCTGAACATTGCAGCTCGGATATGCCTTCTTGTAAACAAGCACAGAAGTACTAGCTTAGAAGGTAATACGTTTTTTGGAGAGGAATGTTGGTTTGGTGAGGGACTGGTTCTTTCGCCATCATGTTCAGTACCGCAACTTAGAAAAGTTTACCTGTAAACTAGCTTCTTGGTATTAGATTATTTTAACTTGAGAAATTTATGATACATTCATCATCATCTTGTGGCCTCAGCTGAGATACCTTAGTTGTGTGAAAATTTTAGTATCAATGTTTTTTTAGTTGTTCAAGTTTCTTCATTCAGGCTATCTTCTTTGTAAAGTGTTTTTGACCATATTGCCAGTAAATTTTGAGTTAATATTGCTTTGTGAAACTAAAAATATGTGGCAAAGTAGGTTATAAAATTCTAAAAGTAATAAAAAAAAAAGATTTGCATTACAATTTCAAAATTTCCCTGATTTAATTTTGAAACTCAGCGATATGAATCTAATTTATTTGGTTAGCAAACATTTCTGTATTTGTATCGTAATACTGAGTTGTAAACCACGTCAGTATTATCGACCATTACATTTAAAAGTTTAAAATGCCTTCAGTATTCCACGAAGAAGAAGTCACGATCCTCTGTAAAAGAATAATCAAGGACTCTTGCATAGATAGGAAAGATTGCTTTGTCCAATACTCTAAACTGCATAATTTCAACCTTTCAGACAAATCATTCAGACAAAATTCAGACAAAGAACACTACTTGTTAATTTGCCCTGTGAACGAGAGAGCTAGATGTTTACTTGTAGTTTCATATCATTTTAGAGTTAATGTTTACAAAACAAATGCAAATACGCTACACACACAAAATTACACCAAAAGTATTTTGGTATTAGATATTCTGAAAGAAGCAGATGTTTGATAGTTTTTTCCATTTTGTCCTATTCATCTTTCTCACCATCTCTATCATCCTCCTCATCTTCTTCATTTTCTTCATTATCATCATCATCATCATCATCTTCATCCTCATTATCATCTTTATCATCTTTAGCATCCTCTGCACCCTCATTGTTCACATTATCCTCATTATCTTCATCCTCTTCACCATCATCTTCATCATTATCTCCATCGTCATCATCATCATCATCATCTTCATCCTTATTATCATATTTATTATCTTCAGCATCCTCTGCATCCTCATTATTCACATTATCCTCATTATCTTCATCCTCTTCATCAGCATCTTCATTATCATCTTCATCATCATCTCCATCATCATCATCATTATCATCATCTTTATTTCAACTTCAGTGAGACTTACATTTTGGGAGCTTTATTCAAAAGATTATTATATTCTATTTTATACAGTTAGTAGGTAGACACACTAAAGTATTTGTGACAAACATTTCTTTGATTTTGTAAAAAGTATTTCTATTGTTACTAATTTATACCTAAGTAAACATTGGCATTGAATTATGATCACAATTTCTTCATGATTTACCTTATTTCATGAATTTTTACTGATGAACTTTATATAAACTTGCTAAAATAGCAAAAAAAGTAGAAATGAGTCTAATTTTCCTTCTTCAAAACAAAGTACTATATCACAATATTGATTTATGTCATCTTCAATACCAGTAAAAAGTTCTCACAAAACTGTTTTTTTTACTAAATTTTCTCTGTACTTTTTTCCTATTAATTCAGATGTGATACAACCGCTCAAAATCTTGGGAAAAGACTTAGCGACTCTCATAGTGCTTCCATGGATGATATCGAGTCACCAAACTCTGTTGAGCAATTTTCTGTTTCCAGTGCACCAACAAGTAGGAAAGCCACAAAGTGTACTAAATCAAAGAAAAAAGGAAAAGGAAAGTTTCTTTATTCTCCTAAATCTACTCCACAATGTCTGAAATCAGAGAGTTCAAAAAACGACCCAGAAAAGGAATATCTAGATGCTATTCAAGATAAAAAATCGCAAGATCGACCAAAAACTATTGAGAAGAATAGTGTAAAAATTCAATACAAGCCAAATGAAAACAATCAGTGCAATCGATTGGAGCCAAAGAAGAAGGAAAAAGGTAAAGATATCGAAATCATGAAAAACAAAGATGCACTTACAAACGATGAAATAGATGTGTCAGGGAATACTAACCTGGAGTGTATTCTTAGTGGAGGAGGTCTAAGAAATGCCATAAAAAATAAAAAAGCTTATTTTTATGTACACAGTACTCTTGTTGATATATTTTATTTACAAGTTGTTATAGTAGATAATGAAGGAAAAGATGTTCCAGTAGAATATAAGTGTGAAGAAGAATATGTTCATGAAGTCAGTTATTTACCTTGTAAAGCAGGTTTGTGTAGGATATATGCAACTTGGAAAGGTAAACATGTTAAGGGCAGTCCTTTCGTTGTTGTTATTGACGATAATTAGATAGAACTAGGGCTAATCATCACTAATTTGGAAAATTAGTTCAATATCCCATATTCAATTTATTAATAAATATTATTGAATTATTATTAAATAATATTAGTATACTATTCATTTAAAGTGTAATAAGAACACAAACTACCAATTTCAAAAATATCAATATAATTCAGTTTCGGTGTAATGCAAAAGTTAATAATAACAGAGAGTTAATTCCCTAAGAGAGACAGCTAAAACAGTCACAGTCGCAAACAGGGTTTAATACCCTCTCTATGATCTATTCAGTGCAATTTGTAGGAACTGTTTCTTATTTACAGCTTGGAATTCTGAGACGAAACAACAAACACAAAATTTCCTTTCCCTTACAATAGTATTTTCTGGGGGCTGATGATTTTGTTGGGATAGTACAGCTCTTTTAATGTCTTACAAGATCGCTCAAAACTTGTTTAGCTCAAGACCAGTCATAAAAAATATCTGCGAGTCTGAATAGCCTTACTAGCTTTTTTAAAGGGGAAAAACTCCACATTTTCCGCTTTAACCCAGTACCTAAAATGTGATAGCGCTGGCAAAAACATGTCTTTTGAAGCTTCAATACAATTTTCAAAATTCTGATAAGGGGGGTTAATGCCTTTCACTTTTACAGATACAGATATTATTGTTTTAAGTTATATTGCTTACAAGGAATCAACCGTTCGTTTCCTTGAGTCTGTCATTATAATTTCGCTCGCATGTGACGTCAAATTCATGGAATTACGGGGAAAAAATACATGACGCCAAGACTAGACTTTAATCCAGCCCTTCAGGTACGGCATGAAATTTCACCTATAATTTCTATTCTTATTTATTCATCATGCAATTTTTTAAAAGTAAATCTTGTCTCTTGTAGTATTGGCATCCAAAGGAAAGAAGGGATGTAAAGACAATAACTCTACCCGTTTGTATTGTATGAATGGAGAAGAAACACTTGCTTCTATTCCTCATGCATTGCCTAATCTAATTTCGTTTTGCCAATTCTAAAGCCGTCTCTACATTGTGCTAAGAGAACCAATACCGACCGAAACTATTGTTTCACATATGTCCAAAAGTGTTTGAAACTCTTATTTGAGATTGATATATTTATCCATTTTCCTCTCTTCTTTAGCAACTACACGATGACCAGCAGGAAAAATAGTCCATAATTTTAAATTTTTGTTAACTTAGCCTGTTATAACCAGGTCTGGTCTTCTTGCCTCTAATACATTGTGAAATAGTTTTATCATCTTTACTATTATAAATACTATTATAGTTGCTATTTTAAATGCTTTTATTATTACTATAATTAATAATATCATCAAGATCACTTTTGCTATCATTATTACTACAATTATTAGCATTTAAAAGATTGCAATGATTTGTACTAACCCAATATCCAGTTCAGTGGAACAAAAGCGATACTTTAAAACCAAATTAGGCCACAAAGATTTCAAATATTGAATCTTTTGGGTTTTATTTTGGTTCACGAAGATTTCTGTCTTTGTTAGTCTTTCTTCTTCACAACCAGTAATAGTATTCTTCCCCTCACTTCACTAAATCTAATGTTTAACTTCAGTTTCCTTTTTCCTGAATTTCCACATTACGAATTTCTTTTTATTCTTTTATTTTTATCAATCCGCTTTTCGATCTTTTGATTAACTGGTTTCTCTGTAAAAAAGAGTTAAGGGTTCTTTTTCTCCTGATTATTTTGAAAAATACTCTTTGCCCACTTCAATAGGCTTCCCAAGAAAGAGCTATAGAATAAGAGACCGTAATATTACGTAGATGTATTAAGATTTATCAGAAGCGGATCTGGACTGAAGCAAGTGGTGCAACTGCTTCAATCAGATCTTGCCAAAAAAGCTTTGTTTGCAAGATAACAGTCAAAAAGGCGTGGTCCTGAAATTTTTTGTCTTACACCTCTGTAAGAGCAGAAATAAGATACTCTTATAAAGGTGTAAGATAAACTAGATGCAGGTCTCTATACAAACAAATTCACTTGGATTCTTTAGCTGCTAGAGTATTTTTATTAATACCGTTTAGTTGCTCGTTCTCCCCATCTGTAGATGCAGCCACGTTGAGTTTTTGTTAGAGTCAAGTGTCTTCTTCTGTTGATCCTTTGCCTCTTTAAATTTGATCATAAAATTTGTATTCAGAGTTAAAGTCTTATTTCATCTACTTCATTTTTTTTGTTTATATGTTTCAATCGCCCATAGATATACCTAATAAATAAAATACAAGTGAAACTTTGATATTGTGGTGGTGCAAAAGAAGCACTTTGTCATCTTGTTTGGACAAGAAATAGTTACTCAGAGCAAGGAAAGTATTATTCTAAATAGCATTGTAAATATTCTCAAGAACATGTAAACTATTTGATCGATGAGCTGATTAAAACAGTAAGTCATACTTTAAATGTGGTTTGAAATTAGTCATCTCTTCTGTGCTTTAGATTTTTTTTCACAGTCACGGTAACAAGATTATGTTCACTCACCTCCTCATCATAAGGTCCAGCCCACTTGAATTTAGATTAAATAATCTCTTCCCTGAATGCCTTTTACTATTGACGCTCAAAAAAGAGGATAGATATCTCTAAATTTTAATCATAATAAAGAGAGTCGATCAAACACTTTTCTCAAATACCTTCTTAAAAAATGAGTTCTCGTGCTCTTAATTAAAACTAACTTTAAAGAAAAATTGAAAGCCTTTTGATGGAAATTGCCAGTGTTCTTGATGTTTGATCTATTTTTCTTTTAAAATTTGAATAATAATTTTTTGGCGCATTACGCAATCTTTTTCATAACCCATACCCTCTTTTCCCCCAAATAAATCAGCGTATTATGAATTACGCCTTACTAACGCTTAAATGACTTCTATACATATACCGTAGTTCTTCGATTAACCACCCATCCTCGATTAAGCGTTTCCTTTTTTTCCTTTTTCTCAACATTGGAAAGTTTTTTTGTCTGTGTACAGTAAATGAAATAAATTAAATAAAATAATAAAAAAAAATTTGCGAAGTGACATTGAGTTCCAAGACATAGTAAAAGATAACAGATTAACAAATTCAAAAACTGTTATGAAGAATACTTGTCTCAAATAAATGCCTCACTAATTAAAAGGTTCATTGGAACAACCTACAATCTTCATTTTGATAGATCTTATCTAATATGGAAATGATCATACTATTGAAATTAAGCCAGCTGATTCTGGTGGGGTACATCTTATGGTGGGAAGGAAAAAGGATGAAAAAATGTTTCTGTAGCTGTTTTACAAGATAATGCTCTTTATGAACAACTTGTCTAAGATCCAAATCCGATGTACAGCGAAAGTATCGATGTTATTCTGAATAAAATGCACTTGGAAAGGTTGATAAATAAAAAAAGAATGCCAAATTATAAAATCTTTTAATTACATATCATCCTTAACAATTTTGTTGTCAATGCATTATTTATTAATATTGCTAGTGGCATTATCCTATATTATTTTTTGTCGTTGGTGTTGACATTCAATCATTTGTGGATTTGCAGTACTTTTTCCATAGCCTCTTTTTCAGTATGTTTGAATATGTAACCCGTTTTCTCTTCCCTGTTCTTTACATGGAAATTGGAGTAAGTAAACAGTAAGTAAAGAAATATTTAAGGGACTCCGTTTTTTGTTGCTTTTTTCCTTATTTATATACATATATATATGATAATATATATATGATAATATATATATATGATATATATATATGATTAATTAGTATTTTTCACAGCGTTTCAAGGGTGAAATATTTTAGGGACTCCGTTTTTTGTTGCTTTTTTTCCTTATTTATATACATATATATATATGATAATATATATATATGATAATACATATATATGATAATATTTTTGATATATATGATTAATTAGTGTTTTTCACAGCGTTTCAAGGGTGAAATATTTTAGGGACTCCGTTTTTTGTTGCTATTTTTCCTTATTTATATTCATATATATATGATAATATATATATATAATATNATATATGATAATATATATATATGATATATATATATGATTAATTAGTATTTTTCACAGCGTTTTAAGGGTGAAATATTTTAGGGACTCGTTTTTTGTTGCTTTTTTTCCTTATTTATATACATATATATATATGATAATATATATATATGATAATACATATATATGATAATATTTTTGATATATATGATTAATTAGTGTTTTTCACAGCGTTTCAAGGGTGAAATATTTTAGGAACTCCGTTTTTTGTTGCTATTTTTCCTTATTTATATTCATATATATATGATAATATATATATATAATATATATGATAATGTATATATAATATATATGATAATGTATATATAATATATATGATTGATTAGTGTTTTTCACATCGTTTCAAGGGTGATAGCCAATCATCAGGTGGATAAATTTAACTGATCTGTAGAAAGCATAACAAGTAAACAACAGTACCAACATTTCTAAATAATGTCCTGTTTTAAAAAAAACTTGTTCCCCTCTCAGCATTTGACATCAACTTTTCCCTTTCGTTGAATTGCTTATTGATATCACATTGATCGATTATGGCTTTTTCCTTCGAACGCAAATCACACTTCTGTGTACGACAAACATAAGGCATTGAAACCTTTACAATGCTGCACTTAACATTCAAATCGGTATTCTTATCTTTTGGGTCCAAGATATTTTTGAATAGCTCTGTCTCATTAGTGCTCAATGACTAAAAAAATGTTTTTGGAGGACTTGTAAGAATTTTTTTACCAACGTGGGATTTAACAATCTTGACAAATGCTGGGTTTAGATCAGATTCTTTTTCCTTTTCTTGCCAAAGACGTTGTGTAAATCTTTCAAATGAAATTTTCTTCTTCAATCCTCTGTCCTTCAAAGCTTTATCGTAAGAGCGAGCAGCATTCGTACATGCCTCCTCCTTGTATGAATGTCCAATACGTGGTAAGGAACATGTCGAAAAGACTAATTCAACGGTCACACAAGCTTCCCAGCAATTGGCGCTCAGACGGTGCCCTTCAGAGGGACTTTGATTTGGCAGTGAGAAATTCTTGGCCGGATGCTTTTCCTGAGGCCAACCACTGGCTTTTTTTCTTTGTAAAGTTCCAACTTCTCCTCGACAGGTCGGGGAATCGAACCCGGAACTCTTGGTTACAATGTAGTTGCACTAACTATTAAGCCACGGCTACTCTTCAAACCTACTACCAATGGTGTATATTAAATCGACCAAGCGGAAATTTGGCTCAAATGATGTATTTGAAAATTGTCAAATTATAAAAATTTATCTTTTGTTTATTTACATTTAAATCCTATTCTTGCAAATCTTGCTTTATTAAAAATTATTAACAGGGAGAAAATTTTGATTTGTGAATCGATGGACAAAAATATAAAAATAAATTTTGCTTGTACGTTTTAATACTTAAGTAGTAAGGAGCCCTGGCTTAATGGTTTGTGCAACTGCATAGTAACCAAGAATTCCCGGTTGGATTCCCAGAGCGAAACGTTGGAAATTCACAAAAGAAAAAGCCATTGGTTGGTGTCAGGAAGGGCATCCGACCAAGAAATTCCTCACTGCCAAATCCAAATCCCTTTTAAGGGCACAGTCTGAGCCTCAGTAACTGGGGGGAAATGATGTTAAAACCAAAAAAAAATTTTTTTTAAATACTGAAGTCCTTTTCGAGAATTTTCAAAATGCTGTCAAAAAATGCTTGCAGATTACAAGTGGACAAAGGATCTGAAATGAAAAGTTGCATCATTCAATTCAAACTAGATGCAACAAATTTACTCAGAAATTAATAATAACCATGGTACAAAAAGCAAGTTTGAATTTGCTGTAAAAGGAATCATCGAAAGGCTAAAGCAAAAAGAAGAGCTTCGGGAGACAATAGAGAAGTCTAAAGGCAACAAAATAATGAAAATTGATGGCAGAGCGAGAAAAACCTCTTTAGTGGAACTGAAAGGATCATTATGGAGTGATGTTGAAAAAGAGAAGCGATGATCAGAAGCTCTTTAGTACTTTCATAATGAGAAAATCTCAGTCTCTGAAAGAAAGAAGGATATTTCAGTTGAAAGTTAGATCAAAGCAAACAAAGTATGGCTTGAGAAATTCATGAGACGCAATGGCTTTGGCTTACAAAAAAGAACAACAAAACCTAAAACAAAAACAAAAAGATCCAAACTTTTCTATCGATAAACTGGTTACCCATCTTTTGCAGACAAGATGTTTATTTTGTACAAACTACCATTTACCCAGAAAATTGATTTCCATAGATAAAACACCTGTTTGGGCTGACACTACATGCGCTCAGATAGGACTATTGATTGTATTGAAAAGTAACTGTAATGAAAAACTACGATAAACTGTCTGTTTGGCTCCAAAAGGGAACGGAAGCAAACTAAAACCCATTATCCTTCTCAAAGCCATGGGTGAACGAGGATCTTACTGGCGAATATGTGAAAAATGCTTTAAGAAATATTTTCTTTTGTAGATCATCGCTTCAGTTGGATTGTTGGAGTGCACAGGTGATTCTACAAAGTACACAAACGCTCTTGAAGTTTGCCAAAACAAGATATTTAATACGCATATTACCAAAGAATATGATATTTGGATGGATGAAGAAGCACACAAATTAACTCCTCAGGGCAACCTAAAGCCTCCTAATTGGACAACTCTGCAATAGATACTTAAGGCGTGGAAGCAATTGGACAGAGAAATGATATCGTCTTCACTTCAAAGTAGTGAGCTGTGTTTTCCAGTTTCCGAAGACCATATACTCTGTTCGGCCATGCACTGCAGGAGCAGAAAGATTAGGGGTTATCCTCACAGTCATGAATGATGAAATTCATTTCTAATTGTGACAGACTTAGATTTAGATGGAGCAAAGCCAGAAGTAATGATATTGGAAAGGTTTGACAATGGTGACCTAATTGTAAAACTCTTTCAAAGACTTTTTGAAAATTCGAATTTGTTTGAGATTGTTTGATTTCGTATTATGAAAATTATTCTGTATTTTAAATTTTCCATTTTTTATTATTCTTCAAAGTTGTGCCCCTCACGAAAAAGTGTCCTGCCAAAACGTACATAAATTAACAAAAGCCCCTGGCGCTTAACCGAGTAAATATGCTGGCATTCATAAAATACAATAAAGATCACTGGGTTTAGATAGGAAATCTAATGAATTTGTCAAAACAGTGATTCAACATTCTACGCCAGTCAAAAGATTAACTCCAAGAGCTGCTCGTTCATCTTTATGTCAATAGCTAATTGGTTTCTTTTATCACATTATCTCGAATTGGGAACAATTCAGGTACATATTTACAGGTAAACATGATAGAAAGCCTTTCTGCAATTCTTATCTTTTGTATCTATTACAAAATCGACATCTGAATTTTTATCAAGCACACTTTTACTATGGTAGCTAAAATAATAGAGCCCTGTTGATCGTGAACTACTTTTGTGAGACTATCAAACATTCTGTATTTTAATCCATATTGCACAGAAACGAAAAGAAACTGTTGAGGCTAATATCATTAGCAACAGTTGTATATTTTTATAGAAAAGAAAGAAGATCAATGCTTAAGTTTCATTGATAAACTTCCCAAATACAGACCAGGAAGGTTTGAAATATGTAAACAGACGTGTATGTCAGTATAGATGGAACGAATACATGGGAGATGGCTGATTCCTCCCTAAAGATCGAAATGAAAGGTAACTCCATTTTTAGTTTGTTTTCCAGTCTACTTTTAAAAATGTAACGTTTTCTTAGCAAGCATAAGGAAGATGACCTTAGTCTAGGAAAAAATCTAGAGATCTTACAAGGATCAAAATATGACTATTTATTTATTTTATATATATAATTATTTTAATTATTTTTAAGTCAATACTTATACATATAGTTTATTAACGTTAGCGTTTTTAAAAAATTACTCTACATTGTTGATTGGGACAAAAAATATTCCCTGACCAACATTTCTCATTCCTTACACTCTGAAAATACAATTCAAGCTAAAAATTTTTGTAGGTAATAACATTATTTACAAAGATTAGGCAGTAGCCATATTTACAAGGAAATCTTCAGTAACATTTTTGGAAACAAAAACTGTATTCCAATGTACAATCACAAAAATAGATTTAGTGCCAACTGTTTAATATTTCTTACCTTGTTCACTGTGATTTTAGACCTCAACTAAGCATTGTGTATTTAAAAAATCTATCCAAATTCACCGCAATGAAAAGGAAGCTTAAATTTTGTACAGAAGCATACGGCGTGCTTCTGAAAATTTGAATAAGCATTTTTATCAGACGAATAGCCTTCTGCCATATATTTAAACCCCAATAATGTTCCTTTAATTCTTGGCAGATTTTCAACTGTATTCTTATTAAAATATTAACTGACTGAAAGAAAATGTTTATAGTCTAATAAACTAATTATAATAAATTCATATTTTATATACTACCTTGGTTTCTTGCCAATAATAAACTTATATTTATCAGAAAGTAAGTTTTTTTCCTTGATAGTCCAAACATTTTGGAAAACTGTTTAGTGCTGAGACTTGAAAAGACAACCGTGTAGCTTATTGAACTGTTTGTATCTTTCGGGATGACACTCTATACCTTACAAACTAAGAAAACTATATCTAGGTTGGCTAAGAAGTTGAAATTGATCAACAACCTTGTCATGACGTAATAGCTTATTAGAAACACTTCAATACTTTTCGTAAAAACTTTGAGCTGAATCAAATCCAAAGAGAAGAGTGTTATCCCTAAAGAGAAACCGCCTCTATATAAGCCATAATCTAATTAAAAACAACCTTGTTTTACCTTGACTGAAATGACATCTGACTTTCAGGAAAAGATCCGACTGGCTATTACCTTTATCTACTTTAAAAAGTGGAGACAACTTTATTACATTGGTAATAAAGTTAAATTTACAATTTTATTCTCTAACAACTGTTAAATACATTGAGATCTATTTGCTTACAATTTAATTATCTACTCTTAAAAATTAGACTGAAAAATCTATGGATATCGATGCCAGATAATACAAGCTAAAAAGATCTAATCTCTAAGGGGGAGGGGTTCTGTACCTTTCTTTAATAAAGTATCATAACAATACCTGGGGTAAAAATTATCTTTTTGAGTTTGAATGCTGATTGTACATGACGAAACAACAATCATGACGTGTGATTTGTTTCATAGAAACACTTCAGAAGATCTGATACAACCAAAAAAAAGAGTTCATTTAGGTCAATCTAACCCAGTTACAGTCTTCTCTTTTTGGTTTATGAAGCTGTTACACTCTCGGGCGTATAGATCATGTGTAGTGACAATTACCTCTATTCTCTGTCTATCACGTACAAAATCCAAAATGTTTGTACCTATAATACAATTGGCATTATCTTTAGCCTCAGCTTTCAATAAGGTATAACATATTATACTTTTGTATTCCCAGTGGCCATAACTTGTGACATCAGCCAAGCTGCATAACAAACGAGGAAAGAGGAGGGTTACATGAGATAACAGGGACAGGATTAACATGCGTTTGGTCAAATATTTTTGACAGGATATAGACTTTTGTTGCACATATTAAGTGACGTATTTAAGCAGCCACCAGCCAAACGGTATCCCTTGTAGTGTGACATCTTTGGAAATACAGCTAACAATACTCTATGTATTTCACATGATAAATATAGGTGAAGATGGTCAACAAATGAATGCTTAAGAAGTAAGTGATATCTGGGTAACACTGAGATTGATGTACTCAAAAAAGTTTCAAGAGGGGCAGTTTATAGTGAGGGTAACCCAAACTCATAAGAAAGGGGATAACCTCATCAAATTCTACCTATCACTAATGCGCATGCAGACACAACAAAATGGACAGTTGAAGTTTAGATTCCATGAAAACATTGCAAAGTCCAATAATAATAATAACAATAATAAAAAGAATGAAATAATGAAGAAAAATAGAACAACATACACTAATATTTAATTTTCAAGCGGAAAATGGGTAAGGACTGATGGAGATTAAATTTCAAAGAATAACAGCATAACATGCCACGTAAGGCTCAAAGATCTACAACAAAAGTTAACAAAGTCAGTGATCTTACAGTAACTTTGACTATAAGTACAAAAACCTGTTAAGTGGTATACAAAAGCATTTCAACGTCTGCAAGTCCACAATGAAAAATAGGGAGGAGCAGCCTCTACTCGCTACTTTTAAGAAAATGCTATATCTAAGACCATAAGAGAAGTAAATCTATTTAAAAACACGAAAAAGATTCAGCAACAAATAATCATGCTGCAAATTTGACCAAGAAGAAACAACATAAGATAATTGATAACATGTGAGCTTACATGGGAGAATAAATTCATTGCTGTCAATACGTGCCTCAGAGACGAATATTCGCTGCTCACCTACCTTGATCTACCCAGTTAGTACCATACATAAACCAACATTTTTTATCAGAGATGGAAAGAACAATAATAAAAGCTGTTAGTTATATATGAACGTTCCGGTTTATGCTATGAAGAAAACCTTCGAATGATAAAAAGCCGAGATTAGAAGAGAGGTTTGGCATTCAAACCCAATGATTAAAATAATCAGAAACCAATTTTTTGCAACCTGAAGAAACAAATCTTTATAGACTCAGTTGCAGCCCTAGATACAGAAACTTTATCAGGGATACTTCTTCCATTGTCAGGGTGCTGAAGTAATAAGGTACAGCTCTTTCATACGTTGGACCCACGTGGTGAGAAAGATCGAGTTGTAATGAGGACTGGCACCTCACCTGTCTTGTGTTTATTGTGTATCCTTGAAGAAATCATCATTTTTGAGTTCCATTATCTTACAAGATGTTTATGTGAATTAAATTCATCATAGACATTTTAGATAAAGAATATCAAGATATAATTTTGTAATCCTTTTAGGAAAGGAGAATTATAGCCATTTTAAGGCTATGGATTTTATATTACTTATGTGTAAAATTCGCCTTTTCCGTATGTGTCTCTCCTGAAATGTCATTCAAAGTGAAATATTCAGATTAATATAATTTGAAGCAAACTTTTATCAGAAGACTGAGATTTATCATCTACCTTTTGAATGATATCTACCTTTCAGGACGTATGTTAATAGGAATATTTGTAAATATTGAAATACTTATTCTGTATAAAAATTATTTATAATAATAATAATAATAATAATAATACTTTGAAGTTGCTCGGTAAAAATCCTACTCGATTTTGTGATTTTTGTAATCATCCTGAAGATGTGAATGATTTCCTTCATAACTGTATGGAATTCCAAAAGTATTGCACCAAATTAGTTGTTGGACTCGCTTCCAAAAATATGAGAATGAGATTTTCTTTGATGATGTATGGAGTTATGTGCAGATATCTAAAAAGTTATTATAACGGACTTATATTATTACACCGATAGGAAACTTTATGTAACTAAGAAATGTTTTTGTTGAGTATTATTTCTTGTTAGTTGCTTTTTATTTCTTTCTGAGTTACCAACAAGGCCTTCTTTATATTTGGTTCCCTTCCGAGTTGGCCTGGAAGGTTGGTGGATGGTTCTTTTATCTTTGTATATAGACTTACTAATATATTTATTTATTGTTTAAGTTCCCTTATTTGTCTGGTGGTATATTATATGATACATATCAAAATAGTTAGCTAAAACAAGGTTTTTAATGTCTGATTTTGTTATAACAGAACGTCGTATCACTTCAATGGATTCGTCTCTAGCCAACATAAGTCTACTCAAGTCGAATCGGTATATATATATATATATATATATATATATATATATAGATAGATAGATAGATAT
>RDPX01000029.1:2648170-2666331 GCA_003991215.1 Morbakka virulenta | reverse complement strand
TAGATATATAGATGTATAGATGTATAGATGTATAGATATATAGATGTATAGATATATAGATGTATAGATATAGAGATGTATAGATATAGAGATGTATAGATATAGAGATGTATAGATATAGAGATGTATAGATATAAAGATGTATAGATATAGAGATGTATAGATGTATAGATGTATAGATGTATAGATGTATAGATGTATAGATGTAAAGATGTATAGATGTATAGATGTGTAGATGTATAGATGTATAGATGTATAGATGTATAGATATATAGATGTATAGATATATAGATGTATAGATATATAGATGTATAGATATATAGATATATAGATATATAGATATATAGATATATAGATATATAGATATATAGATATATAGATATATAGATATAAAAGAGATATAATAAGTTGGAAAGAATAAAAAAACTACACTATCCATTTCGACAAGCCTGTTTCGTGATTTTACTCACTCGTCAGGACATGTACCATATATATCAAAATGGTTCATATATATATATATATATATATATATATATGTCTTTCGAATAGAAGACAAGAGACCATTGCATAACGGAAATAAATGGAGTGATAATTTTAATCCTGAGAGGTTACTAACTGAGTATGCTAAAAAAATGCAATCAAGATTGGTGCTTTTTCGCAATACCTGTCTACGTAAGAGCATTTCACGGTCTCCCAGCTAATCAAATTAAATGGCAACTCGTTATGTTGAAAGAACTAAGTTATGGTTAATGTGTGCAGGGCTTCGTAAATATGGGTGGACATAGCCTTCTCCTGGGATTTAAAAATCACAGTTGCTTGCAATTCTTCAGTTATGACGTCCTTTTAAATAAAAAAAGAATTTCTTTAAGTTATGGGTGAATTATTTAATCACTTGACAGTGTAAACTTGAGAATATGAAAGATGTTTGTAAGAGTCCAATTTAGACGAAGCAAAGTAAGATGAAGTATAGAACTTTTCCTTCAAGTAAGGTAGTGGAATAAAATGATATTCATTTAAAAATGTCAATTCTCTCATTGTCAAATAATTTTAACAGTACGAAAACATCAAAAATGACACACCATGGTAGTAATGGGTGCTTCAGCTAGTATTCATTACTTTTGTTGCAAAAATTTGGTTTCAAATAATAAGAACTGGTTCCCAAAACTGAATTCTCAATATTTGAAGAGCATCGTCCTGCAAAACGTTAATGAGAACTTAACACAAACATTTTGAAACGAACGATACCAAGGTGAAATGTTGTAAACCCTGAAACAATTAATAGAAATTGGTTAAATTATACAAATTAGAAGAGATACGAATAGAATTTTTAAAAATCAATAAAAATAATATCTGACAAAAACAGGATTAACAGTATATTTAAATAAATATACTTTTTATCATCAGTTCAGTTTGATTCGTGTTGATATGATTGTTGTTAGGAGTTAGACATTAGTAGATTTATGCTTGCTTAGCTTTCGAAAATGTCTCTCATCACTAAACCCGATGATGAGAGAAGGGACTCTCCTAACATAAACAAAAGTAATCAAACGTCAACATCATCCAAACTCTGAGGTAATAAAAATAAATAAATGTCCTAGTAAATAAATAAGTCAATAAATTATACTCATATTAAATTTGTGTTTAGAAAAATGGATATTTTTAATTCGATACGAAGTAAGATAATGAGGCTTTTTTTTTCAGGTAGCGTTGTCATGGCAATAAGGCTTTCTTTTCATTGTCCTCTTCCATCGATGTCATCGTCTTCTTTTCCTCGCTTTTAGGATGGTAACAACAGGAACACGAGAAAAGGTGCTCCATTTTTGCCAGCATTCTCACAGCTGGTGGAAAAAGACCCAATCGATCCTCCAAGAGAACAAAGATTATAAAATACAAAGTTATAAACAAATTAATTAAACCAATGAAAAGTGATTTAAGTTGTAAAATAGTGTAATTATCCCTGTAATCTAATGCAGTGTATGAAATAAGTATTGCTGTTAATGTCAGAACATCTAAGAAATTTCCTGATTGAGTAAAACATAACCTTTCAAACCACTTGTTTTCAATTTCATCTAATTTGCCAGGGTCTTTTGGCCGATAAACTTCGTAAGGATTTAAAGAAGTCACAAGAAGAATATTAGTTAGTAATAATGCTATAATAAGAGGTCTTTGTAATCCCCATTCCATTGGAATAAACGAAAGAAATATTGACATAAGCATCCATCTAATGGTGAGAAAAATGATAAAGAAGACATGACTTGTACCACCAGGTAGTAACATTTCACCTAAATCCTTATAAAATTCCGGAAATACTCTTTTCCAATACCAGTAATGCAATGTAAATGGTATTCCCATGAAGTAAATAAATAGGCCACAGAGGCCAAATATCTGCACTATGGAATTAAGCTTGCATTCTTTCCATGGTTGTGAAGACATGTATCTTTTGCCTGTAATTGGATCAACTTTACAACTCAAAGTACTAAGACTCATGTTACTTAATGGGAACTGAAGAACTGATAGAAGTAAGCAATACGATAAAAAAACTCTTTTCCATACAGGTCTTTTTTGAACAGTTCCTGTAATAAACATATAGGCTAATACAAATGTTCCAAGTATGAGGGGAAATGTAAATATCAAAACAAAGGCTCCGACCCATCCAAGTGACTTTCCAGTGTAAAAATTTGGTAAACATGCTAAACCTGGTACAGGGGCATACATAATTTCAAAAAAATGTAGTAGATATGAAAGAAAATCCGGCCACTTGAAGTTTCCTGTTAACAATGCCTGCACTGTCTGAATGTAAAATACGAATATTATTGTGGCGTATGGTGGCGAATTTAGCTGTTGTAAGTAAACAATAAGCACAATAAATACCATAAACAAAACCGAAGCCGTCGATGAAATTCCAAGAAGAACTAGCAAAAAAGTTATTAAGACTTCGAGAATCTGACTGTCTGCAATAGTGTGAATCATTTCTGGATTTTGACTCGCTTTGTGTTTTCGTATAAAATAAAATGTCAAAATTAAAAGTGATGCCAGTAAAGCAAGAATAACACAGATCATTTGGCGAGGTCCCATCATACATGGAGCACAGTGGTAGGGACTTCTGCGATAGTACCCATTTTTACATTTGGAACATAGGCGACCTTCGTGACCAACTACACAGGGATTTGAACAGATTCCAAAACAAGCTTGTTCGTCATCAGGATTTGTTTTATTTTTGCAAGATAAACGACACACTGCTCCTTTACATGGAGTAAATCGTGTCATTGTTGTATGACATTTTAGAAGAATTTGAATATTTTCTGGAGTATCAGGCCAAAGACCAGGAGGTATGACCATTGCAGAATTATTAGTGGAATTACCATCTCCTCCTATGCATATTCCCTGTGCAAGGCAAGGCATACAACGAGTTTGTGCATTTCCATAATAAAACTGCTTGCAAAAACAGTTTTCTAAAGTCATAGCCCCTACATGAGAAGTTGCATTCTCTGGACATCTTTCCTGTGTTGGCTTGACGGACCCTGATGGGCAAAAGAAGCCTGAAATACAAGATTGTGGAGCATTAGCAGCCTCATCATTTGTTTCAGACTGTGCTGTGCCTGCAGGACAATAGGCTCCTGCAGGGCATAAATGTGGCGGGGTGGCTGTTTTATCAAGGACATCAGCCATTGGATTAGGTGTTGATGTGCCCTCAAGGCAGTAAAATCCTTCTGGACAGGCTCCACTTGGTTGCAACATGCTGTAATCACTACAAAAGAAACCTGATGGGCAGGGACTACAACCAAGACCAACATGACCTGGAGTGCACCTGGAGCAAAAATAGTTTCTTGGAAGTACTGTATCGACTCCATACCCATTAATGCAGTCCCCGATTAAATCAACCTTCTGCAAATAGGTAACAAAGGTTATCCCAAAAGGTTTATGATCCTGGCCAGTATGAATCGTCCCTATACCAGCTATTAAGTCGGTATGATCAAATCTGTACAGTAGTCGAAAAGGGCAGGTTACAGTGGCATACATCAACACAGTTTTCTCAAATGAAACCACAAGTCTTTGTGCAATTTCATTGTAATCAAACAGAGGTATATTTGTTACAAACAAATCGTCGTATTTTGACAACAAACTCCCAAAATTGTGATCAATATTTAATATGCAAGTAGAAGTCAACGAGTTAGCTGATAGTATTGCGATGTGATAGGACTGATTTACAATATTTCCTAGTAATGTTTCCGCACAGAGCACTATTATTTGGGATCGGAGATAATCATTGTAATTATTAACAACCAAACAATTGGGAATAAAAACTATTCTTTTTTGTTCCAAAGTAAAATCAGATTTCACTCTGTATTCCATTAGAGATGTTGACAAATTGCCATTATTGTGACTTGCAACAATAAAGGTGTCGTCACTTGTAAAATATATTACCCAAATTCGAGTTGACTCTGTAGCATCGAAGTCATCCCAAGACCAGCTTCCTTTTACTTCCGCTTGAGCAACTATGCCGCTCATATTGTATGAGAGATGTGACATATCTGCAATTTTGAAAATCTGGATTGTCAGGTAATCCGTTGACAATTCCTGTACTACAAGAAGTAATTCATTTTTAAGATCAATACCGGCCTGAATTACAAAAACTTTATCGGATATACTGACAATTGACCTCAAATCTGCTTTTGTTGAATTAGTAACTGTGATGGCTGAAGCAGAAAAGGCCCCATAGGGTGAACGGTAATAAGACAGGTAGGCAAATCGTCCTCTGTTTGGTGAAAAAAATGCATAAGGATGCTCGAAATTGTGATTTACACCGGCAGAAGAAAAACTATCTGCTATGAAAAAACTAAAAGCTTCGGCGTATTCAAAATCGCTGCTAAGAGACCCTTCCTTGGATCCATCACGATAAAATATTCTTCCGCCGTGAGAAAACAGCCAGATGTCTCTACTTTCATGATTGACAAGAAGAAACGACTCTGCTGGAGTAATACTGGTAGCCAGGGACGGGTAAAGAAGCCTGGAAGCAATTAAAGCAGGCTGAAGTTCTGATCTTACATTAAAAAGGAATCCTCTGGGGTCAGCTGTTAAACTTGGCACTATTTCAAAGAAAAATATGTCACTGGAAGCAAATCCAAATCTATTGATGGCAACTCCAAGCCTCCACGCAGAGACAGTAAATGCAGAAATAGGGTATGCCGACTTGCGATCACTAACATCAAATATTCTTGGCTCTCCTAATATAAGACAAGCTATCAAACTTCCTTCGTAGGACACACTGCAAGGAAAATACTCTGAAGGGATACGTGTCATCATGTTGAACGTCATGACAACGTCTTGTACAACAAATCCTCCACATTTGTACATCTTCTTTGTTAATAGTCCTGCACAATAAAGTGAAAAGTAAGCTCTGAAGGAATGGGATTCCTGAGATGTCACAACAAACTTATCAAGAAGCACAACTCGTTGTCCATCATCTACAGTCTTCATAAGACCACCTACGGTCTCATTATTAGGAGTTAAAACACAGCTTTCAGGAACAGCTTCAATCTCATGGCATGACTCCAAAGGACAAAAGTATAAGCAGCTGTCAGAAAACACGTACAGTGTTTCAAAGGCAGCTCCAACGTCGGTTACCTTTATGTCACTTTGTAAATCTCCAATCACCAAATTGCTTTGCAATGTAATTTTTGTATACGGCCATCCATTGGTGTTAATTATGGAATAAAATGGAGATTTTCTAAGCCAGACCACTACTGATGATGTTCGATTTCCAATCATACTCAGACGCAACTCTCGTTTGCTATCAAATGATGTATAAACAAGTTCCCATTTCCCTCGTTCATCATTCACTATACACATTTTGGACAATCTTACCAAAATAGCTCTGTTTTTAGATTTACATTGTATTGATACTAGATAATTATAGTCTGGTAACATAGTAGCTGAATGCACTGTCTTGCAGTCATCCTTTAATTCCCGTAGGTCAATATTCGCAAGATAGCATTTAGCAGGCCCACTGTCTTCTGAGAAAGTAGCTAATGCTGTCAAATTCTGTTCTATTACAGTCCATTGAACTAACGTCGTATTGCCTCTGGCAACTGTTTCATAAGCCATAGGAAATGGCCCCAAATTCGAAGGTTTGTATAAATCGTCCTCGTATAGTTCTGGAAAATATATATTGGCGTCGGTGAAGAATAGTAAACAAGTGAATGCTAAACACCATAAAAATAGTGTCGATGAAAACATATTCTCCAACCATATTTATTGTTGAAAGAATAGATTCTCTAAGATCAAAAAAATAGAATGAAACCAGTACTTTAACTTTTTGTTCTGTCTATTTGTAACCTGCTATTTCTGGTTAGAAAATAAAGTAGAGGGGCGAAAGTCAAAAGATTGCTTGGTACACAACCTTTTGAGTAAAGATCAACTATTTAGCCCTAAACTGGTATTAAAAAATTTTTTTAAATATGTATGTTACTCCACTTGCTTTTTCACTTAATAAAGAAGATAACATAATATGTATTTATTCATTTTATGTACATTTACTTTACTAGAGGCAGTTTGTAAATTAAAGAATATCATGGAATAGAGAATTTAGGTTACGACCTGTGCATAGGAAATGTGTCAGTGATTGAGCTACATAGACACACATATACATATACACACATATACATATACCCACATATACATATACATATATATATATATATTAACGTTCTTCTACATGAGTATAAAACTCCTTATGTGACCCTATTCTTGAACAGACGTTGCAGGCTTGTTAAATTAAAACCGTCACAGCAAAACCAACGCTTTTTCAAAATAAATATATTTCACTTTGTTAACATCGATATAAAGGAAAGAAAAGATTTGTTGACCTTACGTTCGTTACTCGAACAAATCAATAGTCTGATCAGTGAGATTTAGAAATATGATTAGCAGATTATCCACTGGTTTCTACGCACTTGGAACATAAGTTGCATACTAGATCACTAATAATATTACATAGGAATAAATTTAAAAAGAAGCATTGTTAGTAAACATCAATTTTGATAATTGTTCCGAATGGTATTCTTGTACCTACTCAACCTGCCTCAGGCAGGTGAAATAAGTACAACAGGCATATTGGTTCGTGCATTTTTGTTATTACTGAGAGGTTAAGTAAAATTTGTTGCCTTTCATTCTGGTCTCTCCTAAAAGAAACTCAAGGAATGTCACGTTGTTTAGCTTTTTCAAAAAGTTGAAATGAAAATTTCCAGTGATCAGTAATAATTACAATATAATGTAACAGAATATATATAATTGACATCAAATACAGCACGAGTAAAGGTTTTCTAATATTTTTATTCAGCTTAAAAACCTTTTAATGCTTTGCATTCTTAGTCAAAGAATAATTATGCATCCGTTTAAACTTTAGTTTTCTTTATATGGGCCTAAACATAATTTATCTTATCTGTAATATATTGTACATAATGTATCAAATAATTTACGTGACGTGCAATGGCAATTTTTATCTAAAAAGGTATGAAATCACAAATGCTTAAAAAATCCCTTTATTTTAGCTAAACTTTTCAAAGTCTCTTTCGACAATACCTTCACAAACATTAATATGTCCTAATTTGATACAATAGTCTTCCATTCATCTTTTCGTTAGTTATTTGGTTCAACAATATACAGCTTTTACCTCTATCAATATTTACCTTACATTATGTAGAAATACGTGCTATACTTAATTAATAATTTGTCCACATTTAGTCTACTAGTTACTTCAGGCTTGTAAACGCACCTTGGAATTCAATGATAACAGAAATTAATGTTTATTTCAAAGGTTATTGTTTGAAAGGAACTCAAGTTTCAAGCAGAAAGAGATGTAGAAAATCAAATAGTTTACTAAGAAATGGTAACACTGTCCCCTTTTGATAGAAGGAAATAGACATACGTCTGTTCAATTTTGTGACAAAATTGTTTACTTTATACAATAATTTAATTTCGAATAATTAGTATATATATCTAATGCCTATGTAGCTTATTATTATTCTGGCGAAAAATGTCTGGCAAGTAATAAGGAACATTTTGAAATATCGATAAAATATAAGCACGCATTACCTATTACTGTACTTTGGAAGATTTTGCCATTTGGCAATATTTTAAAATAAAAGTTAGCTATTCAAATAAATCCAGAAATTCGGTGAAATTAGGGTGCAATTGCTTTGGAGTTGCAGTACAATAAATATCAAGAGAGAGAGGAGAGAGAGAGAGAGAGAGAGAGAGAGAGAGAGAGAGAGAGAAAAGAAGGAGTACAAAAGTAGCGATAAGAAAAAGAAATGAATCCTACAAACGTTTCAAGACAACCTTTTTAAAAAATAATAACCCAATAAAGCGAGAAAGTGTGGTTTTAACATTGCGTCAAGGGCCACCATGAGTGTTTAATTACATATTCTTACTTAACACTTGTATATATATATATATGATACTTAAATTTATGCACGTCAAAGATCCTTTTGTAGTAAAGATGGTGAGAATATTTGGAATTTTATGGTACCCACTGTTGTCATCTGTGTTGAATAAAGAACGGAAAAAAGAACAGACAGTTTAGGAAAAAATGTGATTTAAATAAATTAATTTTTATGTTATGGTCAATTTGAATGTAATTCACAAAAATTAAAAGAAGATCTACATTGGTGCCGGGAAAATCAGGACAGTGGAGCAGCTGTCACTTTCACCCTCTTGCTACAACGACAGGAGGCAGTGTATCCTGCAGTAATAATTGTAATCCTACTATTTCACAAGAAGTCTAATTAGAGAAAGACCAACAGAAGGGTGATATCCCAAAGCCCTTTTCAAAACTGTAAATATTAATTAGGGATGGTAAATTACTTCAGTGCCCTTGAAAGAGCTTTTTCTTCTGCAGACGTTTTGTAATCACACATTAACCTATACTTGTTGAAGTGACTTTCTTAAAAAGCTGCCTTCACCACCCAAAACTGGTTTTGGCGCCCTAGAAGGTCGATTTATTTCTTCAGACTGTTTTCCTAAAGAATCGAGGCGTTGGCGTGAAAAATGTTCTATCGGCACTGCTGGAGTTGGATCGTTCAGCTCAACCTAAATCACAGTCAACGCCCAGTAAACAAAACAAAGGCTTTCTTAATGAGAATTACACCCTGTTAAGTAAGGTTGTTTGGTGAGACTGTCAATACAAAAACAGGGAATAAAACATTTTAAGATACCCTTGCAGAACAATTAGCTGTCTTGAACAAAAATAACTTGAGATTGTGGCTCACTAGTACAGCTCTGCGGTAGTTATTAAGGTCATTGGTAGGATTAATTTGACAGAGATTTTGCTAAGATCAAAAGGAATAGAGGTCCCTTTTATTAACGTTTTCCCAACAGATTAACCTAAACTTAGTAGAAGGCTAGTTATCCTGAAAGTTCCCTCTCTTGATCTATACTTGACTAAATGCTTCTGACAAGAAACAGAAATATGCTTCAGATCTTTACTCGCGAGTTTGCATTTTTATGCATCTTTGCTTTATTTGACTTTTTTTATCTACGTCTTTTTCTTGCATTTCCTTTTTTCTTTCTTTTTTGAGTTTTTATCCATCCTATTTCTCCCCTTCTTTATGAGATTTCTTCATTTTTCAAAAAGGTTGCTTTATCCTATGAATACATCACAGGGGTCTCCAAATTTCCAGATATATGCGGGTATGCCCACATTTTTCTTAGAGGTCACTAGTTACATTTATGTTTTTCTAGCTATCTCTGGTTTAGTGATCATTACATAGGGCACACAGAATTTTTTTTTTCTGTAACATTTCATGTGATTGTAGGTCATGCATCTTTTTATTTATCAACATAGCTTTCTGCAAAACACACCAAAGGAATATTATCTCCATTTTCTAGCACTGGTATGTTGATTGTTGGATGTAAAAAAGTTACTGTCTGAGATGTTTTCACTTCGATGTTTCTGTGGATTTAGTAACGCTACTCAACATAATAATAAGAAGTGTTCTGATGAGATTTCCTCGCTTTTATCCTTTCTCGCAACATCTTCTTTGTCATGCAGTTGTTATCCTTTCTTGAAATAAATCCTTCTATGAAATTAGTTTTTTTCTCGAATGGCTAAAATGTGGAACTCGTAGTCTGAGTCCTTTCTCCATCATGATTTGATTGTACCTTTTTAAATCAATCATCAATTCTTATCTCTTATCTTAACATTTTTCTCGCCTTTCTTTCCTTCACAGCTCCATACAGATAGTAGTTAATAGTTAGTGTCTTGCATGATCCTTACCATAAAAAATGTATTAATTAAGACCACAGATAGGTACTTTTTAACAATAGAATTAGACAGAATTAAAATCATGTAGCATAAGATAGCTCTAGAAAGTAAAATAATTCCTTAATCTTGCAGTCCCAAAAATAAAGGTTATTGGAATTGAAGTCCTAATTCACATCAAATCTATTCATTCTGCTTTTGGACAAAGGGAGAGGAGCTAATTAAGCCGAGTTCTATGAATACACCCCAACACAATACCGATAAAGTATACTCCATGATGAGATAGGGACTGCTAAGAATACTCCAATACTGAACCCTGCAAAAATATGTCTAAATACTTTCTAAAGCGGCAGTTGCTACTCGCAATGCTCCAGTAGTCGTGAGTTTGGAAATAAGCTGAAAAGTTTGGGATACTCTGTATTGATCACAATATCAGATTATCAAAAAAATTTGCCCCTTGATTCTCAAAATTTTTCTTGTCGTACTTTGGTCTTCTGTAGCTTTCAACTGCCAATAGAAAACTTGAAAATCAATTACATGATGGATTTCAGGATTTTACGCTTAGTCCAGGTCTTTCAAGATTCGTCATGCAGATGGATTGTTGAAAAACGGTCCTTCACATTCATCATTTTGTTGTGGATTCAGTTTTGATATAAACTGCAAAACAACGAAATTTATTCATTGTCATTTTGAAGTTTGTTTAAGAAAACTATTGTTCCTCATTAATTGAATAAAGAAAGGAACTAATTAACAACAACGACATATTCGTACGTCAGCATTCACCATGGTACTGTTAATTTATCAGTTTTCTTAATGACAAGGGCCTGGTTCATTCATAAACGAAATGTGAGCGTGACATCCTAATGGCAGCTTTTTCCAGTATAAAAAGAAGAGAAAAAACAACATGCCGTTTGAAAGTAATCAATGACTGCTTCAATGCTACCATCAGTGAGTTGCTCCGACATTTGACTCTTTCTGTTTCTCGTAGCATGACAGGTTCAATCAAACGAATGGCTACCCGGCAGACCTTCAGTGTTCAGTGAGTGGCAAGAATCTTAAAACCCAAGACTTAATTAATTTCCTAGAGTGTAGACTCGAGCTAGAGTAATACTGGCTCTGTTCATACCGGGAAAAGCCTCATATTAGAAAATACTCTCTTTTTAGCTAACAGTTATGCCAGAGGTCTTGATTCTTTCGTGAAAGCTTTCCTTTATTATGACTCCCCATATTCTTGCATTTTGTGGGACAACCTCGATGGCAGTTGTAGCGATATTGAATTTCGTGTTGCAGGCTATTTACCTTGGCTTAGACTAGACTCCAACTTATCGTTCTTACTATGTATGTTCGACAGGAACTTCTATCTGTGAGACTAAAAGAACTTTAATACAAAGATGAGCTTCACAAGTACTTTGGATTGTCTCGTTTTCAGGCCACTTGCTCTTGACTTAACTACATGGTTATAGTAGCTCGTAAAATTATCCTTTCAACTATTTTATTAGTGCAGTGGTTAGTAGCCTCGCTTAAAAATAGGCAAGAAGGAACGCCCAGATGATTTGATTCATGTAAATGAAATTGTTTTATCTTTATTATTTAATTGTTACCTGTGTTTTCAAACCTGATTGGTAGAAATATTGAAGGTGAAATTTGGACTAATGTTAATTTGTTTAGCTTGTTTTTGAATCTGATGTTTGTGGGTCATACATGAGTAAGAATGTTTCAAAGGAGACAAGATATCCACAATAACTGGATCCACAATATCAGAAAGACAGTTTTTCCGAAGTATTTGACTCACCAAGCAGCGTTATTTTAAGATGAAAAGTGGAAGAAATCGAGAGATAAAATAAGAAAATAAAGTCACAAAGATGACTTTTTACAAGACTTGTAAACAAAACTAGATACTTTTTGAAAAAAGGAGATTCAGAAAATTTTGATTAGAGTAATTTGAGACAGTTCGAGGTTGATCTGAAAGCGACAAAGTTAGTATTAAGTAGCTCGGATGAAGAAATCGTTAAATCCAAAAAGCTAAACTATTAAGCCTATGAAACAGTAGCTGAAGAAGCGAACAAAGTAAGTACAGAATTCATGCTGTGTCTCCTGTCAAATGCGCCTTGCAGGAATGCAATGAGACCGGATCAAATCGACGTTTGAGAAGAAGGAGTGGATTTGAGGGACAGCTGAAAATTGACTACTTCCAAATCAAAACAAAAAGTTAAAAAACAAGTAAAAGCTTCCGAAATTGAAACTAAGGGACTTAAAAGGTTTTTAACCAATCTTGCTCAAAGGCGATCGTTCTTGAATGCATTCAACAGTGTTGTTCAGGACGATGTTGGTAAGCAAAGTTGTCAAATCCAGGTACTTTCAATGCTATTTTGAGGAATATCAGATGTTTTTAAGCAGAAATTTTCTCAACTGGTATTTTTTACCAGGCAGGCTTGTATTTGTTTAAAAAACACACAAAGCTCAGTGTCATCAAACATGCCCACCTCAATAAATTGATCAACATACCCAAGGAGTTTAAATGCAAAATGTACCGAGCAGTTAAGCAAGTTTCCCAATCGAAGCAAAAATTATGATCTTGTACTGGAGACTGTGGGAGTTCACGAAGAATTTGTTGTTCCTTCCACCACGAAAACTATTCCAGAGACAAAGAGGTATAACCTGATTTGTTTAAAGGATAATCATTTGGAGATGAATTTGAATCAGTTGATAGTTGCTTTTGAAGAAGAGGTTAAGGTCAGAAAGACCCAATTCTCTATTTTCGAAATCACAACCACACTCTGAGTTGGAAAACAGGAGAATCGTGGCAACACCAACAGACTTAAAGTAACAGTAAGTAGCTATCACTAAATTGATTTTGGAAAAGGGGGTAAAGGATATGGTTTATGTAAAGACTGTCATCTAAGTGAAAATTGGAAAATATGCACGACCGTGAGAGATGCTAAAAGAGTTTTAGTTAAATATGTTAAATGTTTTCGTTGTTTAAATTTGGGTCATCGTAGTTTCCAATGTAGGTCAAAGGTTCTCTGTTACCACAAAACTATAACATAAAGCATCATGTCTCTATTCGCCATGCGAACAGGGGGCAGCACAGAGTCTGTAGTGCTTGTTAGCCTACCTACACAAATTAATTCTAAGCGATTTTTTGGTAGGTTCAGAGAAAAATATACAACCCCTTTGCCAACAGCCGTGTTCCATATGAAGGGAAAGAAAAGTATCAGGTAGAAGTGATGATGTTTGATAATGATAGACAAAAATACCTTATGACAACCTGAGCCAGGACTAAGTAAGAAATAAGACCAGAAAGTAAAGAGATCTTGCACATAACCCCTTCTGAGAGGACTGAGTCAGAAATAAGGAGAGAAACTTGGGAAACTTTTCTTAAAGACCTAATGGTCAAAAGCTTGTATTGGGTAAAACATTTATTGTTGGTGACATCGCAACAATTTCTAACATGCAAGTTGAAATAATTAAACCTGATTATTCTTATTCAAAGGTTCAGTGTTTAAATGTGCAAAGCGGTTCAGACTTCAAAGTTTCTTCAGAGTTCAAATTTTCTCTAGGATTTCCTAGAGAGTACAGCCATAAAAGAGAGGACCAATGAAACAGCCGCTGTCAAAAACGCTATTGGTTGGATGACTGTCAAGACCTCTGACAGGCAAGAAATTTTTATAGTCTTGATAGTTCCAATTTTAACTTATATGTTGATTTGATAAGTATGACAAGGTCAAGAAGCTGATAAAAATTTATAGAAGTAATAACAACTCAATAGTATTTATGTAACGGTAGATATTGAGCTTCATGAGCATGTGATTTATAAGGGCAAAGTTACTTTGGAGGTTACTCNACTTCAAAGTTTCTTCAGAGTTCAAATTTTCTCTAGGATTTCCTAGAGAGTACAGCCATAAAAGAGAGGACCAATGAAACAGCCGCTGTCAAAAACGCTATTGGTTGGATGACTGTCAAGACCTCTGACAGGCAAGAAATTTTTATAGTCTTGATAGTTCCAATTTTAACTTATATGTTGATTTGATAAGTATGACAAGGTCAAGAAGCTGATAAAAATTTATAGAAGTAATAACAACTCAATAGTATTTATGTAACGGTAGATATTGAGCTTCATGAGCATGTGATTTATAAGGGCAAAGTTACTTTGGAGGTTACTCGTCAAAGAAAGGTCGTCAGGCTCTGGATTTAAACTATGCTAATAGTCAAACAAGACTAGAAAATTAGGTAAGCAAGTTAAAAAGTCGCCTAAATTATTAAGAAATACAATGAAATGATATCTTCCTTCCTTCATATGCCGTGACATCAGTGACACCTTTGGGATACCACCCAAGACGTAACCATTTCTCTGTTCTACAAATCATGTGGGGATAAAGAGAAAGCAATGCCTCGCTGATAGAATGAAATCTCGAAGTGATTTCTTAGCAATTAGAACCAAGATTTATAACAGAACAAGGTCCGAAATTGAAACTCAATTATAAAGTTTTATTTCTTTTCCACAGGTCAGTGGTTTGCAATGTTCGTGCTGAGAACCCCAAAACTATCGTTTACAAATTTGTTTAAGTCTTTTTCAGTCTAGCTTTGTCATGGTTTTTAGTACAAAGTGCCGGCAAAGACATGGAGAATTTTTCAAAAAACATGTGTTTTGAAAAATCCTCCATGTCTTTGCCGGCACCTGGAAGAATGTATACACATCCATCTATCTACATAACTGAAAATAGTTAAAAGTTATGGATAGGTTTGCCAAACCCGATAACTCACTATCCGTACTCAATATTCTTAATCAGGAAATTGGTAGCAGGCTTGTAAAGGTATCTTTTGCATACAGAAAATACAAAAAATGGCAATGGTGACATTCGGATATTACTTTAACCACTACAATGTCTAACAAACCTGTGTTCCGTGATCTCTTTATGTTGTCGAGAGACCTAGAAAACCTACAGAAGGCATAACAGACACCTTGTGTCATTTTATAAAATATCCTTACGCCACGTACTCAACAGCTTTTGAGATGAAAAATACAAACTACGATTGTGGTACAGAGAGCAAATATTCCAAGCTTAGAGTACAGGATTTAGAAACACCAACTGAGATACCTTGACGACATAGTGTGCTTGGAGGACAATCTCCCCTAAAACTGTTTTGTATTTTAATTTAGTACAACATGAGCACCTAAAGTACAAGGCTCGCACGCGTTAAAAAGACTGTCTCGAGCATACTCTGAAAGAAGTCAAAATGTAGGAAGATTTTAATTTTCAAAGATTATCTTTAAAGGCTTTGTTTGGAGTTGTTGATGAAGAATTTTGCAGAGCAATGAATATTCTGACTTGAAACGTGCTCAGTAAGTTCTGCTTTCCAGAAAAATGTTTGAAAGAAGCTCTTATTTGGAACGATTGTAGATTTGTGTGACTTAGAGAGCCCTCTCTTTTTATGACAGGACCCTCTTAAGTAACACACAAACCTTGTCACACGTGCAATCATTTTGGCAAAGTATGTAGTACGGAAAGTGGATCCACACAGCACTGTAAATTACAATTCCCTAATAGCAAAGTTTAAAGTAGTAAAACTGCCTGCAAATCCTGAGCCACAAAATTTAACTTATTAGCTGGCCTCAAAAACCATAACAACACGGTTATCGTCAAGTCTGAAATGATTCCAGTTTGGGTAATGGACATATTAGAAGGCGAATTGACTTT
This sequence comes from Morbakka virulenta, assembly GCA_003991215.1. Classification (NCBI taxonomy): domain Eukaryota; kingdom Metazoa; phylum Cnidaria; class Cubozoa; order Carybdeida; family Carukiidae; genus Morbakka; species Morbakka virulenta. Next base: position 2,650,371 of record RDPX01000029.1, on the reverse strand, counting down.
CCACCATTAAGATTCCAAAATTGAATGGACAAAAGTAACTTAAAAGGATAAATGAATAATATGTTTATATATATATAGTCCCATCATACAAAATGTCTTTCTTGTTGAAATTTATATATATATACATACATAAGGTAAAACACGAAAAATAAGAACTATGATTGCAACTAATAGTTTCACGATATTTCGAACATCAGGCATATACATATATATATATATATATATATATATATATATATATGTATATGAATATATATCTCTTCCTCGGTCTCACCCTCTTCTCTCCCTGACAATGAAATAAAAAGCTATGAAGAACTAAAATGTTCTGCTTTATTTCATTGTTTTATATGAAAAAGTTGTATTTAAGGATAGAGTTAGATATTGCTCAAGATATAAGAGTGACTACTATAAGCAGTTAGTTACAAACAACTAATATAGGCCTTATTGAAACCAAAACAAGATTTTAAAAATTTGTTCATATACTGTCGAGTCCATAATGAAAACTTTCCCTGCTATTTAATATTGTTTTCTCAATCTTGAGAAACAGGTCAATGGGGGCAAAAAAAAGGGATTTTTCTAATATTGATAAACATACGTCTTATAAAAATACTCTAAAAGTTTAGACGACTTGTGTTTTTTATAAATATTTAGTGGTAAAAGTTTACGTGAGGGAATTTGCCAGTGTTAGCTTTACACAATTCTTCTTTGACCTGTTGCATTTAAAAGTAATAAAACTATTGGTAAATTTTCCATTTCAATTTCTTTTAATTTTCTTTGCTCTCCACAGTTGCCTTTATGGTTGGCTATTTCCTTTATAAACATTTACTTCATTTCTCTCAAACATATTTTGCAAGTGAATTACTGATATAATTGTACAAATATGCAGTGAAGCATTTGTAACAAATATGCTAGATCATGGATATATGTATATATAAATATATTTGTAACCGAAAAAACGTTCAAAGAAAGATGGTATTTATACATAAATTCCTTTAAGTATGAACATAAAGCTAAGTCAACAGAACTTTCGAAATATGTCTGGAATTTACAAAACAGAAACATAACACCAATTTTGAAGTGGAAAGTGATCGACCATGCCAAGGCGTATGTTAATGGCAGCAAAAACCTGCAATCTCTGTCTGACAGACAAATTGCACTTAATTACGTCCAAATTGAAACTATTAAACAAAAGATCCGAACTAATCTATGTCAACACGTCACTAAACACCTTTTAAAGAATTACAAATCCGTCCCTCCAGACCATTGAGAATTTTAATGACTTTTTAATTACTTTCTCAACTTTATATAAGTGAATAGATTTTTAACAGTTTTTTATGTGTACATCTGATGAATGCATAAGCAAGGAACTCAGAGTTATGTACTTCTATGAAATATAGTGACGAAATATAATTTTAACTTAGATTGGCTCTATTTTAGTAAATATTGAGCACTCTGCAATTATATTTGTTCATCTATTGATGGGATGTAAATATATTTGTATATATATAAATATATATGTATATACAAATATAAATATATATATATATATGTTTATATATATATAGGTTATTGCTTTTATTGATTTGATGATAGATTTTCCTGTCTTTATTCAAATATAAAAGCCAACTAAATTTCTTTGTGATCATATCTATTGTGAAACACAAAATCAGCGTCACTTTTAAAAATTAAGCTACATTTCCCACATGTCAAAAATGTGGACTAACTTAATCTGTTTTTACCTTAGCTTCTTTAGATGCTCTTTCCCTGGGTTTATAGATCTTTTGATATCAACTTGATTTGCATCTCTGAACTTGTGACAGCAAATATGCACTCATGGTTTGATGTGAGTAATTTTATAAGTTTGATACTTTGTCAGGTTCTTTACTGACAAAAGAATTTTCATTTTTAAACAGGAAGCCTGTATCACTGCTACTACTACTGCTACTACTACTGCTACTACTACTACTACTACTACTACTACTACTACTACTACTGCTACTACTACTACTACTACTACTACTACTACTACTACTACTACTACTACTACTACTACTGCTACTACTACTGCTACTACTACTGCTATTACTACTGCTGCTGCTACTCCTACTACTACTACTGCACATGGCGTCAATCAACCCACCAGATACCCACTCAGCGGGATTACACACACCAACCTCACGACCACCAGCACCCAGCTCATA
>RDPX01000029.1:2635559-2647435 GCA_003991215.1 Morbakka virulenta | reverse complement strand
TGTTCGTCCCTCTTGCTTTGACACATCGTTATGTTTATAATATACAGCTTCTTCTACTACTTCTTCTACTGCTACTTCTGCTACTACTACTGCTACTACTACTGCTACTACTACTACTACTACTGCTACTACTACTGCTACTACTACTACTACTACTGCTACTACTACTGCTACTACTACTGCTACTACTACTGCTACTACTACTGCTGCTGCTACTACTACTACTACTACTGCGCCTGGAGTTCTTGGAACCACCTGCTTCTTATTCAGCGGGATTAAACCTGCAGGTCTTCAGGTCCAGCTGATCCAGCTGCTAGTATCTGGTAAGGATTCCATACCCAGGGTCCAGAGCGAGGACAAACAACAAAGCTGTCAAAAATGACAAATAAGGCGAAAGAGCTACTGGCTATTTAAGTCAATGGATAACACATGCACAGAAGAATATCAGATAAGAGAAATGATGACTTCTTTAGTTCACCCGGCAGACGGATCTGACCACCCACGCTGTACCTGGCTGTATCTGGCAAATTAGTTATTATCAGAGCACAGGCACAAGTAAGAAAAATTGTTCACATTGGTGAAACCATGAAGTTTAAAAGGACCTAAAAAACAACCAGGGAAGAAAGACAAACCATTGAGAATACACCACGAGCCGTAGAGCATGATGAGAATGACATGTCAAAACCTTTAGCAAGGAGCATATTATTGGAAACTTCGATGGTGAAAAGAAACAATATAGTCTCTTCAAAAATATTCATATAGCAACATGGAACGTACAGGGTCTAGGAACAGGAAAGTTAGAAATCATTGAAAAGGAAATAGAGAGATTTTAGAAAGCCATACTAGGTTTTGCTTGATCAAGGTGGCTGGGAGAAGGAAGGTTCACGAAAGACCAAAAAAAAATTTCTCTGGAAAATAGGAAGGTAGAAGAAGTAGCGGTGTAGGTTTTCTAGTCAAGAACAACCGAGAACCGTCGGTAATAGGCCATAATCCAGTGAGTGATAGAGTGACTACAATTCAAATCAATGCAGATACAGAAAATTCAATCATCGTTTGATTATATGCACCACAAGCATTGCATCTGACAAAGATATTGATAGCTTCTACGAAATCGTCCAATAAACATTTAATAGCATCCCTAACATTGATAACGTATTTTCGATGCGAGGTTTAAATCTAATGATTGGAAAAGTAACAAAAAAAAAGAAACAACTTTGCAATTTATGGAAAAAGGAACGAAGGTGAGAATCGACTTGGAGAATTAGGCAAACGATTTAGTCATCGGAAACACAACTTTTAAGCAGCCGCCTAGAACATTGTATAACTGGGTTAGTCCTTTAATAAAAAAACTCAGATGAATGTTATTGGTCCTAGGAGATGAAACAAAACCAAATGCGGATTGAGGAAGGAACAACCAGCTTTTACATAAAAACATCAAGATTCGGTTGAGAACAAGAAAACCAAGTAATTCACCCATTACAATGTGATGTGAGCAATGTACCACAAGTATTTAAAGTTGAAATAAAAAACAAATTGCTTCCATTTTTGCAATCATGCAAGAAGAAACGACACTACATGCTGTCAGGAAATATGAAATAGGAGACCTTCTAGGAGTTACCGAGAAGATTGGTTTCAGAAAGAAAAAGATGAAAAATCCATGGATAAGCCAATATACAACTAAACGTTTAGAAGAGAGAAGAAAGCAAAGAGCAACGAGGATAAGAAACATTGTAAAGTGGTGGACAAAGAGGTGATCTAAAGTGCGAGAAATAACAAGAATCGATATCTTGAACAAAGATATGTTGAAATCAAAAATGAAGTTGATAAGAATTCTAAGGAAAGGAAGTTCTTCGGAAAACGATGGAAATTACAGGAAAGTGGCAGCCAAGAACAGATGCTATAAAAGACAAAACTGGAAAGACACAAAGAGTTGTGATATTAAGCGAAGGTCGATAAAATGTTGTTTATAAATATATAAGCAAGACGACGAGGAACAAAAGGAAGAAATGATACATGAGAAAATGGAACCAACTCCACTTCTATGAGAGGTAGAATGGGAATTAAATCACCTTACCAATGGAAAGTCGCCATGGATAGACACCACTCCAGTCGAGATGTGGAAAGCAAAGGAAGAAGAAGGAATTACGTTGTTATGGGTAGTATGCAGAGGGTGTGGGAAAAAAGAGCCCGCCACGAGATTGGTGCAAAGAAATATTTGTTCCTTTCTCAAAAAAGGAAAATAGAAGTGTTCAAATAACCGAATGATCAGCTTAATTTCTCGTGGAAAAAAAAATCTTAACATAATCATGAAAAGAAAGAAAAAGAAATACAGAAGAAAAATAAGTAGGTACAAGTAGCTTTTTTGAAGATCAGGGAACAATAAATCAAACTGTGAAAATACAAAACATCATGGAAAAATGTAAGAACTACAAAATTCCAATACATTTATACTTTTTCAATTATGCAAAGTCGTTTGACTGCGCGAGGCATGTGAAAATCATGATTCAAATGGATTTCTCCATGCACACAATCGATCTTAGAAAGAAGCTCTATGAAAATCAAGAGACAATTGTAAGAACAAACTGTGGTGATATAGATTGGTTTAAAATAGGAGAGGGTTTCGACAGGAGTGTATTATGGGGTCAAACCTGCCAAAACGTTATGCCGAGGACATGATGAGGGAAGTTAAACAAAATTATAAAGGAGGGCTTAAAATTGAGGATGTGAAATACTCCAACTTACCTTTCGCTGATGACAAAACATTAACGTGCAGCTTAAAACCAGAGGTACCAGAGCTCCTGAAGAAAATAAGAGAGATCAGCAAGAAAAGAAGTTTGCTTTTTAATACCAAAGCAAAGATTATGGTTAAAGACAGTATTAAAGACAGTTTATGGTAGGTGAAGAGAAAATCTAAAAGTTTGATAGTTTTGTGTGCCTGGATTCAGTTATTAACATCTTCTGTAAAGGCAGCAAGGAAATGTCAAAATGGATTTCAGTAGTTACCCTGTCTGTTGTGCAGAAACTGTTAAATATGTAGGAAACCAGAAGAGTATCAACCACGCTGAAATTAAGGTTCTTACAAGCTACTCTCTTTGCTGTAGCTAAAGAAGGGTGTAGCTCCTGCATCATTACAGAAACAGATGGGGAAAAATTAACTTCTATGAGATGTGGTGTTTTTGAGAATATTAAAATTCCCCTGGGCAGATAAAGGAACAAATCAGTGGGTGCTATATACGATTGAGTCCTGTCTTGATTTTAAAGAAATGGTTTCTCTCTCGTCAAATTACACGAAAGGAAGTTATGGAAAGTTACATTGTCGAGAAAAAGGTTGAGGGAAAGAGAAGAAGAGGAAAGGCACTGACATCAGAGAGAAGTGACAATGCAAACTTGATTGCAGAAAGTTTCGCTGATGCAGTTTACATGGCTGCTTATCGAGAAGGCAGGGGTGGGTGGGTGCTGTTGTAATAGCCACAGCAGTGCATTGAGCACCACCAGAAAAAGAAAGAAGAAGCCTACTGCTGCTTTTATTACTATTACTACTATTATTCTTATCATCATTAATATTATTATATTTTCTGTTATTATTGCAATTCAGATTATCATTACATATTGAGGAAGGTCCTTCTATATTTTGAGTCGCACATTGAGGCTAAGTACAATTTATTATATTGGAAAATTTATCATTGTTCAGTCTAACTACATAACTCTCTCATTCAGGGAGAGATTGATTAAAGATATCTTTCTTGCTTAGGACCTCACATTTTTTAAGCAACTGATCATTCGATATTCAGCCTTCCCATGGTCCCAAATATTTCTAAGCCATCCCTTTGGAACGAATTTAAATTAGTGATATCCTATCTTTATGGTGTTCATGGTTCAGAACTATTCAACATTACAATGACGACAGCAAACAGGTATGTTACTTCTTGGTTTTCAAGATTTACACTTCCTTTTTTCCAAAACCGATATTTTCATAAGCGCCAGTGGTCTTTGCAATTCTATTGCATCACCAATAGGTGTCTGAATAAATTTTGGTGTCAAAGTAAAAGAAACGCTTAGATATACTTTAATACTTCAAAATCGACAAAAATTGGAGTTGATGGGCCGTTACATTGGGACCTACGTGCATTGACGGTGTTTTTGAAAATAGGGTTTGGTTTAGTTTGGTATCTTATTTAGGCCCTTCATAAACTTGTCTAACCAAAAGCTCCTGGTACATAGAAATAGCAACTTAAATGTCTTGTGCTTCATGAAGAGAAGTAGCTACCGCCCCAAAATAATGAAATCAGAGAAAGCATATGTATGGACATTTTTGCCTAGTTGTTGGGATGTGAAGTTGAAAAACAGGTTACATGGTTACAGGTTACAAAACAGGTTAGATGTAGCATTTCGTTAAAAATTTTCTGTCTTCAAGGGGAAATGGACTTTTTCTGGACAATTATTACAACGAGCACATTACCAAAAAACATGTTTATTTGGAAATCGGTTTATATTTGTAAGAAAAATGTAGCACACTCAATATTTGCAATTTTTGCCCAAATCTCCACTGGTAAAGTTAATGGTTGCTGATGAAGGAGTAAATATTTACATTTTGGAGTCACTATTGGATTTTCTTACCCGGTTTTAGCAAGTGCGTGTCCATTGACACTTTCTGAGGATTAAAAAGAACCGACACCCATAAATATCTTAATATTGAGGTGGAAGAATAAACATTAAGATGTGTTTATTTTTCCAATGAGCTAAATCGGCTCTGTCACAGAGAGTTTAAGGGGAAAAAAGAACTAGATGAAAAAATTTCCACTTTTAAGCAACTTTCTCAATCATAGAGTCGTTCTTGTTGAAAAAAATGACTAACCGTGGTTACAAAAATCCAGTTGATTCCTTTTGCTGTATCTGTGGCAAATACATGAAAGTTAAAAGTCGGACGTATTTCTTGAAAAATTGCCTTAGTTATGTTAAGCATACACGTTATTTTGAGGTCGGTGTTTCAGATCAGGATAAATCATGTCCACCTCATTACGCATTTCAAACTTGCATATGAACTCTTAAAGGTAAGTACAAGTAGTTTTGTAGTATAACATACTTATATCATAATGGACATTCCATCATTTGAATGGGGCTATCCCTTACGTCCACAATCATGTGCCCATAAATATATGTTCATGTATGGACATAATCTGGGGACTCCAATCACCTTATACAACTGACTCACTTTTGAAATTAATGCTGGGGGAGACGTAGGTATATTCCCAATAAGATTCGACATTTTTCTTCCGCTATTGTGAAAGCTATGTTGCCCCCAAAATTTACTTTTCCCTATGATTTACAACTTTTGACCTTTCCATCAGACAGCTCAATCAATAATATGTCCTTCCTATTCTATTGGCAATTTTGCTCTGTATCGATTTTAATGTATTTTGAGATTGCTTAAGAGGAAAAGATAGATTGATGACTTTCGGCGCTCCACGGATTTGTAGAGACCCGACCAATCATCTGGAGGACTGCCATTTCGCCATAATGGATGCTTTCACGTTAAAGATGGAACGCAAGACAGTGAAGGCAAAATATCCGAACAATCCAGTAGCGATTGCTCCTGTACCACACTTGTATTCAATTACAGTGCTAATTCCTGAGTCCCTGAGTGTCTTTTTCCAAATCCTCGTCTACAAGTAGCACAACAGGCAGTGCTGAGGACAACCCAGATCTAGATCCTGAATATTAAACAAGGGGTAAGAGTCCATATTATTCCAAACACAATGAGTTAAAGCATTTGATTGGAAATTTAGGATTAACAAAGATGAATGGAAAGCTACTAATGTCTAGACTGAAGCAGTGGAATCTTCCAAATAAAAGCGTCAAATTCACGGAACAAAAAAATTTAGTCTTTTGCACAATTTACTGCAAATTCTGGTGGTACATGTTTGGTACAGACATAAAAGGTCTCTTTGAAGCTTTGAGTGTAGAATTAGACATGACACCATGGCGATTTTTTATAGATAAATACTTCTAGGAGTCTGAGTGCTGTGCTATGTCACAATGGCAGTAAATATTCATCCCTGTTTCATGAACACTCCTCTCAGCACAAAGAAATAAATGTAAGTATGACGCTGTTATTGACTTGACTTTAGTACAAAAAGTATAACTGGGATGTAAGAAGAAGCTTCAGAATAATGGCATGCCTTTTGGGCCTGCAGGGAGGGTTCATAAAACACACTTGTTATTTATGTCTCTGGGACAGCAGATACTTAACGGCATTATAGTGGACATGTTTGGCCTCGGAGAACGCGTTTTAGTGTGGGAATGGAAAACTTAAACTGGGAGCCACTGGTTCCCCAGAAAAGTGTTTTAATCCAACCATTGGTCTTATAAACCAATTCGTTAAGTTAAATATCTGCAAAAAGTGTTTTCTTCGCTGTCGAAAGCTAAAATTAAAGCAGATGTGTTTGTTAGACCGCAAGTTTGATTGCTGAAAGACTGCCAGCAATTTCCATCTCTCGTAAGCAATGCAGAGAAAACCGCCGGGAAAAGTGTTGTACCCGTTGTATGAGATTTTCTGAGGAATAACAGAGCTTGAATGTACTCAACATTGATAAAGAATTTGATTCAAACCTACAATAAAATGGGCTGTCGAATTTCCTTGAAGGTAACCTGGAATTGCCAACCTATAACACTATAAAGATAATGTCCGCAGTATTCGGAAGAACAAGGTGAACGATTTCACTACAAAATTATCGACTTTGAGCGAAGATATCAAGGCCAATATGACGGGGCTATGATAGAAGACGTGGAATTTAATTAGCGATACTGGCCTCCAGTACAGGCGCGAGTCAAGAGAAACATCACATTTTTGATGATAAATACAATTCATTGGTCTCTTCAGTTTCAATTCTACTTAATTCAAGACAATTGGTAACATTGTTTTTTTTCATGCGATAAACACTCTGTTCGTGCATATCATATATAACAAATTAACAAAACCATTGCGTTTTTTAATCTTCTCATCTTAGCGGTTATCATATATTTGTTCATACAAGTAAAAAAACAAAGGCATAAGTTGCAAAAAATATGCTTGTAGTAAAAAGTTAAATGTAAATACTGAAAAATGCTGAAAATGTGGAAAATGAAAAAGTCCCCTCATGTGCGCCAGAACACACTTGTACTATCCTCCACAAGTTACAAGACGTGGTCTTTACAGACACCAGGTGCCGTGAAAACTACAAGAAATAACATTATGATAAGCGAAATGCAAAGAAAACTCCATCAGCCACAAATAGTTAGTACATTAGCCACAATTAATGTGAAATAACAAACAGTACAATATAAGAAATAGAAAACATACCTCTTGCCGGTCTTGTGGGGGTAGTAAATTAAATCTCACTCCTTTGGAGGTCTTAAAAGACGTCTTTTAACGTGCCTCCTCAATCTACTGTAGCCAACTGCCTGGCCTTTGCACAACTGCCTGTTTTTCTACTGGTGTGTAATTCCGGTGATCTGCACACCCCAGCCCAACATCCGCCAGGACGTCCACACAATCGATACGATTTGAGTTTCATTGCTTTCAACACTGTGTGGCAACATTAAAAACAGCAAACATTGAATCATGCCCTGATGACACTGTTGTTTATTTCACATTCCTCTGAGCCTGATTCGGCTGACAAAATCAGTTTTCAAGCTCCGCTACAATCAGTATAGGATGAAGTCTTTTTGGTCCCATTCTTGATCGCAGCCAAATTTTTATCCTTCTCAACATCAAGAATTATCTTTCAGGTGTGGCAGAATTATTACCAGCGGTCAGAATGATTCTGATGATGGTAACGCAAATTTCCAATCAGCATGCGTTTCTCTCGTGACCACTTTCTCCAAATTGGCGAGCTCGGATACAAAATTTTGTTAAAAGCAGTTGAAGCTTCGCATTGAGTGATTCTGCATCACAATCACCCTTGAAATGGGTTTTCATCACTTTCAAATAATCATCAACACTTTCCTTTGCTTCAGCTTTCAAAATTTATATAACATCTCTACTTGAGCAAATAGCTTAAATGTTGGTTGATCGAAATGTCTTTGATTGACGACAGAATCTTCGGGCTTCATAGTAAATTTTTATTGTAATAGTCCTATGGATTTTCCAGAAAATATGCTGCCTCTGTTGCCTCTAACGTTTCCCGTACCGTTTTGAAGTATTGAGTTCTTGGGTCTTCTTCGCTTTCTTGGAAGTGCTTTGGCTGAAATCACGGCCATTCCTCATGCTTNTATATTTGTTCATACAAGTAAAAAAACAAAGGCATAAGTTGCAAAAAATATGCTTGTAGTAAAAAGTTAAATGTAAATACTGAAAAATGCTGAAAATGTGGAAAATGAAAAAGTCCCCTCATGTGCGCCAGAACACACTTGTACTATCCTCCACAAGTTACAAGACGTGGTCTTTACAGATACCAGGTGCCGTGAAAACTACAAGAAATAACATTATGATAAGCGACATGCAAAGAAAACTCCATCAGCCACAATTAATGTGAAATAACAAACAGTACAATATAAGAAATAGAAAACATACCTCTTACCGGTCTTGTGGGGGTAGTAAATTAAATCTCTCTCCTTTGGAGGTCTTAAAAGACGTCTTTTAACGTGCCTCCTCAATCTACTGTAGCCAACTGCCTGGCCTTTGCACAACTGCCTGTTTTTCTACTGGTGTGCAATTCCGGTGATCTGCACACCCCAGCCAAACATCCGCCAGGACGTCCACACAATCGACACGATTTGAGTTTCATTGCTTTCAACACTGTCTGGCAACATTAAAAACGGCAAACATTGAATCATGCCCTGATGACACTGTTGTTTATTTCATATTCCTCTGAGCCTGATTCGGCTGACAAAAACAGTTTTCAAGCTCCGCTACAACACTGATTTACAAAAAATAATTTTGGAGGGTTTTAGAGAAAACGAAGTGATGAAAATGGGCTCGCTTTGAAGACAAAATATGTGTTAGACAGTATTATGAATAATTCGATGTTGAGAGATGCCTCCCCTTTGTTCGTAAAGGTACTTCTGCTTGAATGCATGACTCTGATATTGATATTTGTCATACATTCCACATATCAAGAGTTGAAAGTATTTAGGCACCAGAATGCCCATTTCACCTATTTGGAGGTCTTCCATTCAACACCATCCCCTTTAGTTCTTTAGCACTCTTTCTTTGGCAATGTCAAAAAGGTCGATGAAATATCATCTTACATTGGTTCTGTTCCTTAACATTGTTGAACCTGAAAGATTTTTGCTTCTTGTGTTTTCAATTTGTGCCACTCTGATAAGTTAAAGTTCTTTGGGACAATGACCCATGTTGGTGAACATTGGCACAACTCTTTACTATCTCATGAATCCTCAATGTATATATTTTCGTAGACTTATTCTGAAGAAATCTGGTCAGAATTAGTTTTGTCCAATATGTTCATACAAGCCTGTTTTAAATTGCACGATTTTCCTCTCCTGACACATGGCTTTTAAACTCAAATGTCAGTCAAATATAATGAATAATTATCATTTACTTCTGAACGGCCACTTTATCGAAGCTTTTCAGCTGCAGTTGGTAGTGGCGGTACTTAGATTCCTTGTCATTACACCAATACCAACCATACAGTGCTTTCAATTCAACAGCACTCTAGGTTTGTAGTGTACGATTACGTACACAACTTCAAAAATGTTAGCAGCTGCACTGGATTACTGTTGATAGCCAGTCAGTTTCATTTGTTGTAGATGAGTATAACCTTTACTGTTGCGATATTCGGCAGCTCAATGAGATCAATCTAGCTACTTCTGTTCATTTTGTCAAGCTGATGCACACTGCTGTTTTCTTTAGGCCCATTTAAAGCCAGTGGTACAATTAGAATGTTTAACATCTAATGACAAGACGGACTATTACTGCTTTAAAAATTTCCAAGAACTCATTAGGTATCAGTAATGGAGCCATCACTCTCACCCAGGCGATGAGTGACTGGTTCAAGATCTATGTTCTACCTCAGAAGGCCACAAAACAAACTCTGAGTTCAATACACTCCTTAGTATGGCGTTTACAGATTTAGTCAAGGTATATGACACAATCATTTGAGAATTACTGTGGTTCTATTTTGACCTTCATCAATCACGGTCTGCTTAGCAAATGAGATACTCTTAAGTGAAGTGAATGCCAAGGCACTTGAAGTTGTCCTTTGTAAGTGAAAAAAGAAGGGACCACAGAGGACATTGCTTACCGTGATTTAATGTGGCTAAAGTTGGAAAGAAAAAGAGTATAGCGATAAATAAAGTATATAGTTTACCTTTCCTGTGCAAAGTACATAAAAGCATCTGCAAATGATCAATGTAAGATAACCACCAGTTAATTAAGTGCTTAAAATTTAAAAAAATTCTTCAGATATCCATTGAAATAAGGGCATACCAACCTTAGTACCTAAAAATGTTTAGCCAAAGAGCATAACAATTTCCTCATTATACTGTACATTTTACGGGAAAATAGTGATCTAGTGGAACCCCCGTGTCCCGTGCTGCCGCAGCCTGGTTGGCTTTAAGCGAAATTTTTCATAATACAGGTATTTTCTTCTCTTTTTTTTGCTTCCTCGGGAAAATACCTATCACGACGGTAAAACTACCCCCCCCCGCTTTATAGGGAGAAAAGGTAGCTATGGCTTCGCTTTGTGAATAACTAAATTGCCATTATGCAGCTGAAAAAAAAAATTGATGAAGTTCACAATGAGAGACTGAAAACCAATGTCAAAAAGTCTGGGAACAACAAAGCTTAGAGAATTTCCAACGGCCATCCAAAGTCATCTACTAACAAGTGTCAGTGCAAAAATGTTTGTGAGAGTTGGTAGCGATAAATGCAACCATCCGAGTATAAAGAATTCCATCTTTAGGAGAAAGTAAACGGAAGTACTAGAGTTTGTTGTTTTACTTGGGTTCGTCCTGCTCTGACAAGTTAGTATTGGTGTATGAAGGAGAGAAAATTAGTATGCAAGGAAGTGTATTGTTAATCAATTAGGGAATCTATTACATTATTATTAATGTCCCTTTTCTCTTCATATTATAAAGTGCACTAACTATAGCGTTATATCAACGTATTCCATACTTTTTAATTTTTCTAAATAAATAGTAGTAAATAAATAAATGAACAGTGGGGTACTATGAAACCCAAGTACTAATAGCCATACTAAATAATTATGAAACACATTTTTTATTCCTGGGTCAGTCATCCTCAAATTCCTAAATAGAAAAGATCAAAAGTGACACGCGTGCACTTCGGTTCATGAAAATACAAATCCATCGAGTATATTGCGTTCAAGTGACGAAGTATACAACATTTGAATGAAAAAGTGTATCTGTTGCAACTCTCTGTGGTGCAAAGTTACCCTGTTGAGGGTTTTATTCACCCCAAATTTTCCCTTTCTCTTTGGCCCAGTTCAAAATCTCGATACACCACCGATATCAATTAAATACAGTGATTTTATACGTTGTTTTTTAAAGTTTGATACTCCGGCCCGAATTAAAAACCATCAAGGAATAAAAATAACATTCTTTTCAACGTGAATATCTATTATAACTGCCGAAGAATATCTACTAATAAAAAGTAAAATGAAATGATTTTCAAAAGTAATAAATAAATAAATAAAGGTAATAAAAAGTAAAATGAAATGATTTTCAAAAGTAATAAATAAATAAATAAAAGTAATAAATAAATTAATAAAAGTAATAAATAAATAAATAAAAGTAATAAAAAGTAAAATGAAATGATTTTCAAAAGTAATAAATAAATAAATAAATAAATAAAAGTAATAAATAAATTAATAAAAGTAATATATAAATTAATAAAAGTAATAAATAAATTAATAAAA
>RDPX01000029.1:2553342-2633602 GCA_003991215.1 Morbakka virulenta | reverse complement strand
CCTCAAATTCCTAAATAGAAAAGATCAAAAGTGACACGCGTGCACTTCGGTTCATGAAAATACAAATCCATCGAGTATATTGCGTTCAAGTGACGAAGTATACAACATTTGAATGAAAAAGTGTATCTGTTGCAACTCTCTGTGGTGCAAAGTTACCCTGTTGAGGGTTTTATTCACCCCAAATTTTCCCTTTCTCTTTGGCCCAGTTCAAAATCTCGATACACCACCGATATCAATTAAATACAGTGATTTTATACGTTGTTTTTTAAAGTTTGATACTCCGGCCCGAATTAAAAACCATCAAGGAATAAAAATAACATTCTTTTCAACGTGAATATCTATTATAACTGCCGAAGAATATCTACTAATAAAAAGTAAAATGAAATGATTTTCAAAAGTAATAAATAAATAAATAAAAGTAATAAATAAATTAATAAAAGTAATAAATAAATAAATAAATAAAAGTAATAAATAAATTAATAAAAGTAATAAATAAATTAATAAAAGTAATAAATAAATAAATAAAAGTAATAAAAAGTAAAATGAAATGATTTTCATAAGTGAGATTGCTACGTCGCCCTTTTACACGCGGCATGAAGACAATTCAACTTGGAATGAAGACATAAGACTCCACAAAACTACAAAACTCCATTGCGCTTTAAACGCTTAATATTGAGGTAGAAATGAAACAATGCAAACTACAAACTTTAGATTTCCCTATTAGTTCCAGCGGATTTACAGCATATAGAGATATCTTAAAAAATAAAATGGTTTACAATATGCAGCAATGGTCATACCAGTTTGCTACAAACACACACACACACACATACTTCTAATAACAAACAAATTTTTCTGCAGCTCTTAGAGCAATAGGAGAAAACATCTTGCTTATTGCAAAACATAATTACGTCGTCCAGAGTAACATTCTGAATCAAAAAATAGAAACTGATTTTTCACGGCGTATGAAATCTGAGAACGTAAAAAAAATATAGTTGTTTCGGGTGGGAAATAACGATAAGTAAAATAAATAATATACTTCTCAGAACAGATTATTCATTGACAACATTTTAATTGTCAAGTGTAAATCCAAACTCAATTTCGTAATTCTACTTAATTATACGGCAGCATAAAAGCAACCCATCTGCTAAGAATTTCTACAAGATATTTCCATAAAACAATGTTGCTACTTTAAATAATAACCGAAGGAAACTGGGTGGAAGCACCGTCGTTGCACTGCGAAAAAAGAAACGTTATGAAAAATGGACCCTCTGTATGATACAACAACCAAATATTTACCAGTGAATTAGTTAGTCACTTCCAACAATGACCCAAGTCTTAAGCTACTGTAACTACTGCCAAATCATGCATCAACTCATCTGGATCACGCAATATAAATCAATTCCAGCAAATTCGTTTCTCAAAGAAGACCCGGTTTTCAGCTTAAAAGTGCTGAAAAGAATGTCACTTTCCTTTCCTTTCCTCCCATATCAACCTGTTTCATTGCAAGCAAATGCATAATGAATGGCACCTGAAACTCATATATATTAATATTCATGTCTATATTTAATGTGTAAAATATTTCAGCTCACTCAAACGTAAATTATATCTAAGTTGCCAGCCGATTATAGCTCTCCCTCTTTTGACTGAGCATGAATTATGAATGGTGATATACGCCTGCAGATGAAACCACTTCTGACATAATTCCTACCGGCCCCGAGTGTCCACTGCAATATATCTGACCTGCTGACGGCTCTGAACAATTCAAAGCAGCGTCCGCACCAAAACAGGAAACACAAGATTAAGGACGTGAATGGTATATTTACAAGAAATGAAGATATCAGTCATACCAGTACTGCATTTGCTACTAAAGTTGCGTTCAACTGGTATTGTACTGCAATCAACACCTCAACAAAAAAACCTTTCCACAGTTAATCAACAAACTTATTTGAGTTCGCATGATCATAACTACGAAACAAACCACAGTGCTTTATCTCATTGCTTTTCACAGTAAGGTAAATCCTGTTCAAACAAATTCTTTTTCTTTTCAATTCTTTTTCAACGATACCTTCTGTTTCCTGTTTACTGCTAATCATTTAACATTGCAGCGAATTTGAAAGCACTGAAGTATTAATGATAACAAAAGTAGACTACTTTTTTCACTAAAACTACTCCATGTACCTCGTTGCTTATTTGTACCGTGAGATCGATAAAACTCTTTAAATGCAGTTAGGTAATGACAGTTAAAGTTGTCACTACAATATTATGCTCTAAGCAAGGCCTGAAGAAAAAAATGTGACTCTTCCCAGAAAATCTGAATAGTTTTAACTACGTATTTAAGGCCCAAAAAATACAATCAAGATCCAAATTGTATTGGAGTTTCTATTCTAGCCTTTAAACTCTGCTTGAATCCAAATACCCAAAAGAATTATAATAAGACTCTTAGATAGCTGAATAATATAACCAACGGTTTGATGGACCCAGGTAATCCTTTATAATGCCTCCGTATTCTTGAGCTAAGTTATCAGTATTAGCTATAGCCAGTGGCGTTCAACACTTTTCCAGCCCGTCAATAAAGTAGTAGCACCCATGATGTCCCCATTTTCCTTATGGCCTCAAAATAAACAACGTCATATGGACACACCCCGGGATATTTGGATCCAATTAAATATGATTTATGTCCTATTAAACTTTTGGTGAAATAAAAATAGTGGTATACATTTATGAGCATTTAATTTCGTACGGTAAGCTCCTAGGGCCAAAGCCATTAACTCTGCCATGGCCGTGAGGGTTTAACAGAACCATATCCAGAGAAAAAAATGCAGTCCAGCTTGAAGAAACCCTGGGGCTAGTAATGCACAAACAGTGGTAAATTTGGGAAATGTGACACCATCCGATATCTTGACCGACGACAGCCAGGTGACATGACTTGATTTCCAGCACTAAGATGCTTACAGTATAATCTCTTCGCCATAATAGTATTTCATTTTTGCTCTCATTTTAACCGAGAGCCCAACGACTCCTTATATTCTTATGTGTTAGTTCCAGCTGTATATGGGTAACCAACGAACATCTCACAAGTTACCACAAATTCTTTTTCCTTTTCGACACAGCTATTTGGTAACTGTTTTCATTGATATTTTCTCAGTTGTACAAAATGTACAATGACAAACTTTCTCAACATGCCATTAATACAACTTGCATTTTTTGTGCTAAATAAGAGGTGGTTATTCCTCAGGAAACATGTTCCGTGGGGGTGCCAGAGCATATTCTCTTCCGATTGTTGTTGTGATTAATGACATGTGATAGTGGAAACCTGTTACTTGACTTCGCAAGATTATCTATAAAGTGCTCCAGGGCGAAACTCCCATTTGGCCACATGAAGACAGCCATCACAGCAGGCTACTTGGATGAAATCATTTCAATTTAAGAGAGCATTCAGTAACATTTAGTCTGGCGTGCTCTTTTACCCCGGCGATTCTTCAAGTGTCCAGTTTATTGACCCAAAGAGTCTTTCTCTGTTGTTCTTGGACTTGTTCTAATATCTGTCCACAAATACTGTCTAGGCTGTTGCCATGAACAATACCTGCATGGCAAACAAAAATATGATAAATATGCAGAAAAGGGAATTAGACTTTTCAATCTAAATTTAATAATTAATTGCCAACGAACGTCTACTTTTGTATTATCTTCCATATCTTTCAATGGCTGCTAGTAGGGTCTATCAGTTTAAATTACACATAATCACTAAAAGTACAATATTCGAATAAAACAAGAAACCTACAAACGTACGGAAAATTCCTGTGTTTTAACAGACGTAAAGTATGTAAAATTGCCATGAAAAGCTCATCAGCTAAAGTGAATCGTTCAATCAAATGCCCCTGTTTGCCTTCTGGGAATAAATTTCCTCTTAATTTCTACAACTTATTGTTTGGTAATATATACGAGCTTCACATTTCTTTTTTGAATTACTACATCACTTTACCGCTCTATCAAATAATACTCATACACTCAACGCAGCTTAACATATCATATAATATTATATTCAGTATTAAAAGGGTTATCTGGCTGAATCAAATGGTCTCGGCCAAATTTCACACCCCTCCATTCATTTTCGGTCCCCGGATTCATAGTATCTTGCCATGTTATCAGGTCGGGAAGATATTACCATAACAACATTATCATCGTAATCGTTACCATAAGGTGTACTGCTATTGCCTTCTTCCACCGATCGTATATACGCTCATAACGGGGAGGACCACGACAAGTACAGTGAGCAAAATAAGGTTAATGCCGGTAACAACTTTTATATTTAATGATGACGAGGAAAAACAATTTGAAAAGCTGAAGCCTTGAGCTACGTTCATGAAGTTAGCAAATTACGTGCAGTTATACTACGAAATCACACCACAAAATTAAAGTTTCTATTTTTACGCATTAAATCAACAAAATCAGTTTAACAACACGGCCCTCATGTAGAAATTAATGATAACATCATGAGACTTCAAAGATCTGAAAAACAGTCTAACTGACCTACATCAGAACCTGCATCAGAATCTGTATCAGAATCTGTATCAGAATCTGTATCAGACCCTGCACCAGAACCTGCTTCAGAACCTGCTTCAGAACCTGCATCAGAACCTGCATCAGGGCTTCCATCAAGACCTGCATCAAGACCTGTACCAGAACGTGCATCAGAACCTGCATCAAGACCTGGATCAGGGCCTGCATCAGGAGCTGCATCAAGTCCTGCATCTGAACCTGCATAAGAACCTGCATCAGGGCTTGCATCAAGACCTGCATCATGACCTGCATCAGAAGCTGCATCAGGGCTTGCATCAAGACCTGCATCAGAAGCTGCATCAGAAGCTGCATCAAGGTCTGCATCTGAAGCTGCATCAGAACCTACATCAGGGCTTGCATCAAGACCTGACCTGCATCAAGACCTGCATCAGAACCTGCATCAGGGCTTGCATCAAGACCTGCATCAAGACCTGCATCAAGACCTGCATCAGAACCTGCATCAGACCTTGGATCGGGTCTGAACGGTAATGGATTTAATGTAAGCAACTTATGAATTTGTGAGCAAATGTTTACTGCTTTGTTGCCAATTGTCATATTTCTTTTAACTTCTTTTCAATAAATCAGCAAATGTGTTGTAATTTTGAACAACTTTAGAATTCGGTGCCCATTGTTAATTTCAAAAGAACGTAAATCCTGCTTTTTGCCTGGTGATAAAAACCACCATTGTGGTATGCACAAAAATACCTAACAGGGTTTAGAACGCTACTTACAAGTAAACGCATGTCTATAATCCTTATCGATGCGACAATGCGTTTCATAGGCTTCCTTCGCTTCCTTTGAGGGTACTTTATCTCTTATATAATGCCCCTCTCGCAACTCCCTTGAAACGAACAGAGAAAAGGTAATCGTGAAAAGGGTGGCATGAGAAAAAGTAATAATATTTCTGTCCAAATGGTGGGTGCTTTGTGGAGAAAATAAAGACAGAAAACACTGAATACAGTATATACCTAGGGTATTTAATTCTTGATAAAACTGATAACACATTAAAATGCTGTCGAAATTCAATGGCATTATTAGCATGCCAACCTTGTACCAAAGTAATAACCAAGCAGATTAAAATTATAACAGTTTCCACTTAATTTCAAATTAATATATATTTTTTTCAGTTTACTGTCACTGGTCTTGGCAATATAATGATACTTCCCAACTTAAAGACAATACCTGAAAGTACTATCTGTGCAAAGATATATATATATATATAAATCAAGTATATATGTATATATATTCGACACAGGAAATGGCTAAAGAAAGTATGCCAACATTTACTTGAGTAAATCAAATTTTTATTTATTACTATCACAATTTCAAATTTGACTTACTCAAGTAAATGTTGGCAAACTTTCTTTAGTCATTTCCTGTGTCAAATATATATATGTATATATATATATATATATGTAAATTGATAACGAAATAAAAAATACATTGATTTAGTTATTAATTGTAATAATTCAATGCTCTATCTTGATATCACGCACTCTTACTACGTATGCTACACCACCTAACCGGTATTACCACGTATATAATATAAAGTATGAAACACGAAAAATACGGCATATAAATTGTAACTAATAGTTTCACGACATTTCGATTATCAGGCACATCAGTTACTGATGATCGTAATCTCGTGAAACTATTATTCTTTTTATATCAGAGAAAAATGTTACTTTTAACAGAACTTCCAGTTATGTCTTTTCTTTTGAGCCTTTCTTTTGACCTGAAAAACACTGTTTTTACGAATCGTTGTTTAACAACTTAGGATTGTAACTTATCTAATCACTCAGGTGTTAATGGTGTATTACTGGATGAAATAACATATCTACAGGGTATTTTACTTTCAATTTTCTGTATCCCTGCAACTGTTAACGGTCAAACCTACGTAAAAGACCATCACTGGGCCCGCCCAGGCTACGTCTTATATACATAATAGGTACTGTATTTTTATCACATTTCTTTGGTAAGAAAATATAAGCAATACCACTTCGAAGACTACTGAAATGTCCCCTTTGATCCTTTTTGAGTGATCTGGGGGAGTGGGTGCAGCTTTAAATCAATCTCAAGTTGCACTTAAATCATCATTATTATATTCAACAACAACAACAATAACAACAACAACAACAACAACAACAACAACAACAAAAGAAATAAACACTACAGGATCGACTTAGCAGACAGGTTCTTACTTGATGTGCTTGTATGACTTGTATTTGACGAAAACAACGATTGGATGCAGTTCCAAATGAGCTAATCTGTCGAGAGCTGAGGGTGTGATATCAAGCAAACAGTGCTTTGTCTACAATTGGAATATTTATTATTATTATTATTATTATAAATAATTTTTATACAGGATAAGTATTTCAATATTTGCAAATATTGCTATTAACATACGTCCTGAAATAGAGGGTCAATATCAGAAAAAGTTCTTATATTCTTAACTTGTTTTCTCTCGTAAAATGTTCCTCAAATAAAAATTATCTTCTGTATGCTATGACGCACCGCTAGAGTAGAGAGGTTTTATATTTGTTTGTTCAAAGAAAATAAGAAAAGACATCACTCTTGACAAAGCAGTTTTATTTCATTAAAACTCTGCCTGTTCTTTTCAGATATGAGATTTAGAACTGTTAACAATATATTGTATACCATGACACGCCTAAGCAGTAAAGTATTTCGTTTTATATGTTAAAAACATACATCTGATATGTATATATCAATTAACCGATCGATCAAGAAAAACAATCTACCTATCTCTGTGTATATTTTACCGACATAGACTGAGTATAACATGCTCTCTAATATTAGTTCCCCGCCCTCTACCAAAAAAATACAATCGCCCGTTCTCTCTCGTTCATTCTATTCAAGAAAACAAATCAGGCTGCATTGTAAACGCCCAAATAATATGATCATTTTCATTTCCAATGTAAAATTATATACATCTTCACTAATATCTGGCATTAACAGATATTTTGTCATGGTAATAATGTCATACTCCTGTTAGAGGTGTCGATGGCACATCAATTATCTTTTTTCAACCAAACTTTTTTAGGCTGGTTTCATTCTGCTTGCACATCAGTTCCTTATGCTTAACCCATATCAATTTTCTTGTCCCCACCCCCTCTTTTGGTCCATGGCGGGGCTAAACGAAAAAAGCTTTAATAACATAAAACTTCTCAAATATTGTGGAAGAAATCGCTAACAGAAAATAACTTGAGAAGTGGCAATCTGAAAAATATACCTTTTTTTAGTTTTTCCACCAACGCCATATCCTAACCGATTCTGGTATGGACTGCAGTAAGAAGGTATCACAGCAATGAATATTACTGTTGGTATTGGCCAAAAATAGACTTGTAACAATGTCAAAAGTTTAAATAATCGACTTAACAAATTCAATTGTTAGAAAATCCTACCTTACTCATTACTTCCTGAATGGCTTTAGGGGTAATACATGCGTAGCTTGTTCCTGAACGTGAAAGTGAATAATCGATATACAACCCATCGGATACACCCTTTTCAACCGATTCTTGTGACGAACGTACAATTTCTGAAAATAAAAAAACGGAAAACACAAGTAATTTGGGGAATTATTTACTTCAAGACAAGATTTGCCGACTTAATTTGAGCAAAACTGAAGATAAACAAAAAGCCAGAAAGGTTTTGACACAAATTTACCTGGCAGACATCGTGCGAATTTGTAGGGTTTTTCCATTACCAGCTTATCACAAATGGGTTCTGACATTGGACCAAGGACAACGACTGGCCGAAGAAAATGGTCTGAATAAATAGAAAATGGTACACGCAATAAAATAAAGTAATTACATTTCTTCATCAATACACGGAACAAAGAATATTAAAAAACTACCGTAGTTTTTAAACGCGGTGCAACATTTTTTTTTTCCTTCTCACTTTTCCCCTCCCAACCATCTCCTCTGTCCGTTCGGACTCTCTGTATGTGTTTGTTTGTGTGTGTGTGTGTGTGTGTGTGTGTGTGTGTGTGTGTGTGTGTGTGTGTGTGTGTGTGTGTGTGTGTGTGTGTGTGTGTGTGTGTGTGTGTGTGTGTGTGTGTGTGTGTGTGTGTGTGTGTGTGTGTGTGTGTGTGTGTGTGTGTGTGTGTGTGTGTGTGTGTGTGTGTGTGTGTGTGTGTGTGTGTGTGTGTGTGTGTGTGTGTGTGTGTGTGTGTGTGTGTGTGTGTGTGTGTGTGTGTGTGTGTGTGTGTGTGTGTGTGTGTGTGTGTGTGTGTGTGTGTGTGTGTGTGTGTGTGTGTGTGTGTGTGTGTGTGTGTGTGTGTGTGTGTGTGTGTGTGTGTGTGTGTGTGTGTGTGTGTGTGTGTGTGTGTGTGTGTGTGTGTGTGTGTGTGTGTGTGTGTGTGTGTGTGTGTGTGTGTGTGTGTGTGTGTGTGTGTGTGTGTGTGTGTGTGTGTGTGTGTGTGTGTGTGTGTGTGTGTGTGTGTGTGTGTGTGTGTGTGTGTGTGTGTGTGTGTGTGTGTGTGTGTGTGTGTGTGTGTGTGTGTGTGTGTGTGTGTGTGTGTGTGTGTGTGTGTGTGTGTGTGTGTGTGTGTGTGTGTGTGTGTGTGTGTGTGTGTGTGTGTGTGTGTGTGTGTGTGTGTGTGTGTGTGTGTGTGTGTGTGTGTGTGTGTGTGTGTGTGTGTGTGTGTGTGTGTGTGTGTGTGTGTGTGTGTGTGTGTGTGTGTGTGTGTGTGTGTGTGTGTGTGTGTGTGTGTGTGTGTGTGTGTGTGTGTGTGTGTGTGTGTGTGTGTGTGTGTGTGTGTGTGTGTGTGTGTGTGTGTGTGTGTGTGTGTGTGTGTGTGTGTGTGTGTGTGTGTGTGTGTGTGTGTGTGTGTGTGTGTGTGTGTGTGTGTGTGTGTGTGTGTGTGTGTGTGTGTGTGTGTGTGTGTGTGTGTGTGTGTGTGTGTGTGTGTGTGTGTGTGTGTGTGTGTGTGTGTGTGTGTGTGTGTGTGTGTGTGTGTGTGTGTGTGTGTGTGTGTGTGTGTGTGTGTGTGTGTGTGTGTGTGTGTGNCTTTTAATTCACGACCAGTTTTATGTTACACATATCTTTGTCCAACTAAATCAGGTTGAAGTAAAGGTTATAGTTTCTTAAAGAGCTGTAATTTAAACCACATTTTTACGTAGGGTAAAATTTCGTATGTGAAACCAGCAAGCATATAATCCCATCTGCGATTAAAGTTTATCAAAAGGAATTTCTACCATTTAATAAAACAGTTGGATTGTCATTAGGGTAGGTTCGTATAAACCATCTTGCATAGGGGGAAATACGGGCACTTTATCGTGGTACAACTTGTACGTTTGCAGCACTGCAGAATGATACAAGAAACAAGGCAAAGCTTTATATGTACTCACTATCAAATCGCTCCACCATTTGATATGCCACAACATCAACATCTGAAAAAAAGAACAGGAAAATCATAAAAAGAGTACTACAACAAGATAAGTAAGATTAATAAACACTATCATGGTTAGTAAATATACAAATATACAAAAAGCCACCATTGTTTTTTGATACAATCCTTTTTAAGTGACTAAAAAGAGTAAGCCAATTCAAACCAACACGCACGCAAGGCACGATTTCACATTCAGCCAAAGAAAACAAGACTGAAATACCTTCAGTCTAGTATTTTTTTTATTTTATTTTATTTTATTTTATTTTATTACTGAGCAAAGAAGTGTCTATAAAAAAATTTTGAACTTCACTTAATACATGAATGGGTTAAGGTTAGGATTAGGATTAGGATTAGGATTAGGGTTAGGTCTACATTAGGTATACATTCAACTCAGTTTCAGAATTCACCAACTTATTGTACTGCTACACAATGGCCATGGCACAAAGTAATAGTACCTGTTTTGAGTTGTGCAAGACTGCAAAACACATCTTAGGGACTTTACAATGAATTAGTTCTAGGATCCTTCAGTTTTGCTCACTGAGTACGATCCTACAAAAGTGATAAATATGCCGATTCTTAACAGGCAAGGTCCTTCCAAAAGGATGAGGAAGTCTCCAAGATAAATGTCACCCAAAACAAATAACAAGTTTAATGATGTTGGTAAATATAAGAAGAGAAGCAGTCAAGTACAAAGCAATCATTTCAAGTAAACCACAATTAGTTAGGTAAAAGGAACCAAAGCTAAGTGAAAACACTTGAAAGAATTATGTGGAGGTTTAAAATGAAGTACCTACCAATAGGCAAATTATCACTATGCGTATAAGTAGGCAAACCACTTTGAATAATGGCAAAACAGCAACCACCAATAAATCTGCTGTTCCTGACATTTACATCAAGCTAAAATTTCAAAGTGCTTAAATATCAGGGAAAAAGAGATAAAATTGTTCAAGAAAACGAAAGTTTGTTTGAACGCTGTTAATAGTGATGCTGGCATTAAAAAGCTTACGTACGAGGTACACGCCAGCCTGATGCCAATCTGGAGATGTTCAAGTCGACCACAACACCCGACCAAGAGCAACATCATAAATGACCTCCAAATTTTGTTAACTTCGTTGTTTTATTTCTAATCTCCAACACCCACACCCAGGTTTTCAAAAATCCTGATTAAACTCTCTTAATAGCAGTGAATCACATCATACAAACCCGACTGATTCACATACATCCTCTCAAAGAAAGAGCAGATCCCCACAAATGCAGCTTACTTTTGAAATATATGGTTTAATATAATATAATATAATATAATATAATATAATATAATATAATATAATATAATATAATATAATATAATATAATATAATATAATATAATATAATATAATATAATATAATATTAATTTAATATAATATAATTATATAATAAATAATTTTTGGCATTTTAAAACAATTTCGCTTTTCAAAAAGGTGTCTATATTTTATCATTCAAAAAAGCCAATTCTGTTGTACAGCTTATTTACTGGTGCCATTTTATACCACTCTGGCTAACTGCATTTGGCTAAAGGTGTACAGGAATAAGATAGTTGTTACTCTCGTAAGACCACTCCTAGTCTTTTTTTGACTATCTAATCAGGTCCTACTTGGGGAGATTTAACTTTTCTTCCTGGCAAACTTGCGGGTGCATAGATTACGTTGACCCGCGCAGGAGCTCTGCTTTTATGGTTGAGATAGCACGCCAGAAAAAATGGTCAATTAGTATGCATAACAAATTAAGTTACAGACACACGTGCGTAAGAAAAAAATACATGTGTGGGATTTAAAGGCGGGAAACCATCTTCCAAACTTGTTGATCAAAACGTTTAACTCTTAAGACGCACCTGGTGACATTGCTATTGAATTGCTTCCTATACTGCTGCCAGCCTCTTCACCTCTTGAGTCACTACTTTCCCTCGAATGATTTACACTGTAGGTGTGAGAACCTTTCTTGCTCCTCCTGAAAAAGCTGTGTCGACCTTTTAGTTTATCTTCACCGTATGTTGAGCAACGGCGTAACAGGATTTCTTGCTCAGCTCTGTAAAAAAGAATCGTATTGCAAGTTATTTTTTATTAGATATGTTCCTTTGTGCACCCACACACATACACACACATACACCCACACATACACACACGCACACACACGCATATATATATATATATATATATATATACGCGCGCGCAAAGGCACACAAATTTACTTTTCCTATTTCGCTATGTACTCGAATCCATATATTCAATTAAATAATATGCTTTATGGAGCAAAATTATATCAATCTAAAGCACTATTAATTATCAGCAACTGGCAACAAATTTTTCTCGTCCGTAGCATCTATTTGAAATTAACAGGATTAAATTATATGCAGTAAACTCTCTCTGAATCATCCTATTTCCAATTCTTTTCTTTTTTTTGAGAAACACTACAGCCAAACTATTTTAAATGAAGGATCTTGATCTGATTTTATTGGCCTTGTTCGTGGGTACATTAAACATCTTAAAACAAACCCATTACGAGATTTAAAAGCTAAAGTACATTGAAGTCATGTACGTGAAGGTGTCACACGGTAACAATGGGAGACAAAGTGCCATACCAATACTAATAACTGATTTGATACCTTTGTAAAGTGGTTTTTCGTTCACAAATCCATAACCTCTGTCTTCTCTCTATTCGACCACACAGGTTTTGTGTTCATAAGCAACTTTTTTGTCTATTCAAAATGAAAGGGGCCAAGTGTGGGAAGAGGGTATGACATCTTTTGCTTATGCCGTTAGCCTATCTGAAAATATCATTAGGATTAAAAGAGGGTAGGTACGTCCACGAACAAATAGCTTTCAGTAAATTTGTTATCACATTAACGCTCTAAAACTGTACACACCGTACATTACAGAGGCAAATCGCAAACTCATCAAACGCAAGCCCGACGTCGTCGGCGCTCTGGCCTTTCGAGCTCTTACACATGACACATGCTATCGACCGTGAGTGTAAAAAGGGTCTTAATGACTGGTTGCAATGCAAAAACAATGAAATGCAAGATGCTTTCCTGCGTCACGACTGGAAAACATCGTTTACGGCTGCAAAGGATTTCATATGTAAGCCTAAAAAGGAATGCATCAAAGCAGCTGCGCAAGATTTATTAATCCATTAATCTTAAATGCACTCCACGAAGCGGTGTGCCACATCTGGAAAAATGGACAATAACCACAAAGCTGGACAAAATCAATCTACATTGTTCTTCGGAAAGAGTATGACAGATGCATATGGAGTAACTATCTCACTCTTTGGTATCACATGATACCAAAATTTTACTCAACAACGTTCAGCTTAATATCCAATTCGGTTTCACACATGGCAAAAGCACCGTCAATGCGATCCATGCTTTTGAGAGCATCGCTTTAGCCTATCAAGCAGTCGGAAAGAAATAACACATTGTCTTTGTACATTTCAAAAAGGCCTTCAGCAGCGGGATTCATTCACTACTACTCGAAAACGTACAACTGCTAGGAGTTGAAAACAATGTACGCCGACTCACAAAGTACCTCTACATCCGTTCAAAAGGATACCTCCGTTGCATGAGGCAAGACACAGCAACATCTGAAACATCTGATGGGCTGCGTCAAAAGCTACCCCCTGTCCCCAGGTGTTTTAGTCTGAATACAGAATGCCTGATGCGAGATTGGGACCCACTCTGTCCAGGCACTGCTAAGCCAGATGTTGATGGCATCACAGCAAATGAAATTCGGTATGTGGACGACCTCGCTGTCCTTCGCCTTCTGTACCGAGACGCTGGATTTATGGTAGAATCTATCGGCCACGTCCAAGAAACATACAACCTTATTATCCAGGCAGAAAAAACCGAATACATGGTAATTAATAACAGCTCGGCCAGAATAATATCTATCGTGGTTACATCATCCCACACACCCCTTAACTTAAGTACCTTGGTGTTACAATTACAGCAAACCTGGACGATTCATAAGAAATCTGCGTGCGTATTGGTAGTGGCAAGGCTATTTTGCACCAGTCAAGATACTTGTACTCATCAAAAGTACCCTTCATTGTTAAAGCTAAACCAGCGAATGCTCTTATTTCATCAGTGTTCACGGATGGCTTTGCCACAAGGGCAATGACGAATGCTGATCATAAACACGTCGATGCATTTGGTTGGTATATTGGGGGATACATTTTGTTGTCACATCGTCCCAACGAATCCCTGTTGTAAATGTTCAGTGGTAGATCAATCATTATGTCTGGCCTGATATTGAGGAGGAAGGCAGGGTGATGCTGTCAACAAGGTAATCTTGCAAAGGCTGATCTTTAGTATGCCAACAGGAGCTTATTGCCCACCTGGCAGGCCCAAAACGCGGTGATGCGACAACATAAAATGAACTGGCCTTACAGCACATAATTAACAATTGAAGCCTTAGCTTGACACCCTACCTTAAAGATCCAATCTCCCCCTCGAAGAAGAAGCCAACGCAATGAGGAAGGTTGGCTATAGTGATGACGATTATGATGGTAATGATAAATGTTTTCAGCTAATAACTGTTACTAATCGGAAGTTGAATACTAACGGCTTCCCCAGTGGAAATATCTTATTATACCGTACCCTGGTTCGATTTAGTGCTGGTTTACACTTCCTAGTCTTCTTTGTTTCTCTGAATGATTCCCACTGCATGTTAGGAATGCCAAAGTACGATTACTGTCCGCATTTCAAATTGCATGATAGCTTTTACGTTGTATGTTGGTATGTAGTGCAAATTATTACGCTGCAGGCTACGATTATCGAATATGGAATTCTTAATATTACCATGGTGCACTTTTCTACATAGTGATTATCAGTTGCTAAATATACTCCACTTAAACATCGTCTACAATTACCAGTGATAAATCACGACTTGGAACTTTGCAGTCTCCAAATTCAATTTGTATGAAATTTTCAGCCAACGAAGTTTTAACTCCAATACTCCACAAAACTACCAGCAATTTTTACTACAACGTTACATCGATAAAGGATTTACGTAATTACGGCCATGAGAAGCTATTAGCGATAAACAGAGTTCAACTTTTTACGAATTTAAAACTCTTAAATGATTTTAATCACATCCATAGCGCTGATTTCGAATATGAACTCATATTTTCACCATCGTGTCTACATTTGTCTCCACAGCCTGCACTTGGATTTTGCTGCTTTTAACATCACTGAACAGCAATAACAATAGAAAAAACGTTCTATAATCCAGGCACCGGATACATTGTGACTAAGCAGATATTTTCTTAAGGTCGAGATTCAGAGAACATTCTAATAAAGCTAAACTACTTTAAACGTACAGATATTGTATCCTTTCTGCCAGAAATAATTACTAAACTAATATCTCTGGTTTTCAAGCTTTCGCTATTTTCATGATTCAAGATCTCGAAATATAAGAATTAAGTAACGTTTAATGTAATAAGAAAGAAAGAAAGAAAGAAAGAAAGAAAGCGAGAAAGAAAGGAAAGCGAGAAAGAAAGAAAGAAAGGAAGAAGGAAAGAGAGAAAGAAAGAAAGAAAGAAAGAAAGGAAGAAGGAAAGAGAGAAAGAAAGAAAGAAGGAAAAAAAGAAAGAAAGAATAATAATGTTAAAAGATTATGTATTACTTTTGCTACTACTTGTAAAGCAATCCTATTAGATAGTATGTAAGTTTCCGATACTTCCTATTCTTTATCTCTATTGATGCAAAAATTTCAAATCCATACTTTGCATTAATTTGATTACTAAATGAGCTCTTAATTATATTTTTCCATTCGACGGATATACGTGGGAGGAAGAAGCCCCAACAATTCTGATATGTATTTTGTTACATATGTGGAAAGTTCACTCTACAAAACCAAAAGATGTCTATTTGTTAC
Source organism: Morbakka virulenta (assembly GCA_003991215.1). Classification (NCBI taxonomy): domain Eukaryota; kingdom Metazoa; phylum Cnidaria; class Cubozoa; order Carybdeida; family Carukiidae; genus Morbakka; species Morbakka virulenta. The sequence goes on along the minus strand of RDPX01000029.1, from coordinate 2,617,720 downwards.
ACATATTACATTAGTATTATATCCATTCAACAAGCTTACTACGCATATTCAAAATTGAAAGAAGGTGAACAGAGCAAACCGACGGCTCGTCACAATGTGTATAGGCTGTGTTTCGAGACTCTAAGCAAATGGACAAAGGATGAGAAGAGACAGTTGTGATTTGGTGTATCAATGATGTGTAGAGAAGATGTGTAGAGAACCACCAGACAAAACTATAGGCTGCTACTTTTGTTTGGTTAAAACTGCACAGCAGAATTTTTCACTAGAAACAACCATAACTTTGTTTATTTTGATCTGGAGTTCTCCTGTAGGCCAGTTTCACATTCTGTTGATCTCCCTGTGCCTGCGTTCAGAAAAACGTGCACCAGCTGAAGATAGTACTTGCGAAATATTTTGAGAGACTCAGACAGATAAAACTTTTGAACATGACTTTCCAAATTGCCTCCGTCAATGTGAAGTGAAAGACTTGGTTCGAAATCTGAACCTGTCAAAGATGGCAACTGAGTTTTTAGCTTTGAAACTGAGCGAAATGAAGTTAAGTAAAGATATGTTTAAACATTCTACTGTAGAGCAGGGGAAAGTGAATGTTGATTTCTTTAGCAGTGACAGTATTTATTGCAACAACTTTTCAGGACTGCTTTTAGTTGTCGGTGTATCCAAATACAGTGCCAATGACTGGAAACTTTTTTTTCAAAAAAATAGCTTTAAAGGTATTCTATTCCACAAAGGAAGTATGTTCGGGTACCTGTAAGGCATTCTGTATAACAAAATGCCTTATAGGCACCCTCAAAGATGACCACGGGAGTGTCCAAAGAAATCAGTCTCCTTCGTTACCATGAACATAAAAGTATAAAACGTGTAGATTTAAAGATATTAACTTTCTTTTAGGCCAGCAAAGAGGCTTCATAAAGTATTCCTCCTATTTATGCATGTGGTACAGCTGGAGAAGGGATCGGTATTGACTGAAAAGAAATTGACCTGTTAAGTTCGTGCTGGAAAAGCAAACACTAGTTTATGACAAAATGACAAATAGGTTTACAACAGATTATTAACTCAATCGGGTTGATAACACTTAAGAAGAGTAAAGCTACGTAACTACAACTAAGATGGTTCTACAACATTTCTTACTTCGTCTTGCTAGGTATAGTTCCACTCTCCTTTTTCTGTGATTCGTCGTTTTCACAAACAAGCCAAGCTTTCCATACACCTAACTGTCCCTTGAATATTGTACTTGTAACATAAAGAATGTCTCCTTTGGCAAATGACAACTCTTCCTTGTTATGCGCTGACCGATCAAAAAGCACCCTATAAAAAATTGAATGTAAATATCGAACTCTTGACATCATCTTCATATATTCTATATCGCTGCACAATTATATTGTTATTACATTTGTATATCAATTGATACAGACGATAAGGCACCTTTGCCTCTATAATACCGAATGCTATCGACCAAACCCTACAGCAAGCAGGACTACAAATGTTGTTCTATTCATCAAAAAGTAAGCGTATAATCATAATTATTATATCACCACCACTACCCCCATCATCATCATCATCATCGCCATTATCATCATCAAATCCCGTGCGAAATTCCACTTATTACCATGCATCAACAATATAATACAAGAAAATATACATGAATTTTCGGGCAATCTACGCGAAATTACTAAACGGAATGTTACCCCAGGCTTTAAATCTCTGCAACTTCTAAACAAACCTTATTACACAATACAAGTAATATGTTAAAAATGATAATTCATACAGATGTGCAATACAGTTAATTATGTGAGGGGGTTCAAGGAAAAGATTGTTACCTAAGAACAAAGGGTTGCAAAAATTGGAGGATTAACACGTAAGAAAAAAATTGAACAAAAAAGCCTGAACTGTGTCCTTTAGAGTAAAATCTTAGAGTTCTAGATTTAGTTTGGATGATTTCATTGGCATAATCAGAATGTCAAACAACGATTGTCCTAAAACACTTCCTTATTGGACACCCAGGCAATATACTATATCTCACGGAGGACCAAAGGTAACACGAAGACATGAAATAAAAGAGAAATGCACCATAAACTGGATGCGGATGGCATAGGATCATTTTAAATGGAGAAGTCTGTGGAGGCCACCTGCCAATGCTGGCGGTGACCTACTGACGGCGACAATGATGACGATGACGATGACTATGATGACTTGAATTAAAAGAATGATCACTACAGAAACCAGCAATTTTAAAGTACGGTTGGTATCTGACCTTTACAAGTGTATGAAAATTTGAAATGCTTGTCTTACTAATGGTAATCTGAATAAATAATCGTTTTACACAATATCTACAATGGTAATCATGACATTAATCGTAATGATGATATTAATAAATTATGGCGACAATAAGAAATGGGGCAAAAATAACAATATTAACAGATTACTAAAATTTATAAGCAATAAAAGGTGATCGATGATACTTTATTATACGCCAGCCGATTGGGCAATAAAAAAAAATACCAGAGGATATAACATGACTTTGTTAAATAAAGAAAAAGCGCTAGAATTCAAATGTCACTGGAAACAAGGGTCTACTCTGAGCTTCTCCAAACATGCTGAAGAAAAGATTTATTATAGCCCGAACAGTAGCATGACACACAATCACCGTCTACAATGTTTCTTAGAAATGGCTCTGGAATGTTGGCTCAGCTCTCATTATTCCCTTGTTAGATCAAGGTGGTAATAAACTAAGATAAATAAAAAACTGAATGTTGGCTTTGTACGATAAACAATTGATACGCACCTGATATAAAAGGAATCGCCAGGTTCTTCTTGAGCTTTTCGTAAACCTAAAATTGGAGATATTGTTATTTGATCAGTTGGTAATTCCACTTTAGGCATTAGTGGCATTTAATACGCAGTAAAAAAGTAAAAATATCGCTGTTGCCTTTCGTTGGTGCACACAAAAAATTTGATTGCTGGATCAGTAAAAAACTGGGTAGGTCATAAGTTACCGTCTACTATGTGCTACAATCTTAAAACCTATAGGATACTTTTCCTTATTCCGTATTATATCTGATGTAAAGTACCAAAAAAATGTGCTCAGCATCGTAACTATGCTTCACTGAAGCGGACAGTAAATTTTTTTTTAAAAAAGCTACTCCAAATAAGAAAATGTAGCCCATGTGTCTAAGCAAGGTGATAAATCTACGGTTAAAAAAGTCTTTATGGGCGTATCTACCATCCAATTCGAGAAATTGCATTAAACATTAAACATTCAACATTCTGTCTATATTTGAATTATGGCAGCAACAATCGTCAGGCAAGCATTTAAATTTGCAGACGTTTTAGTTTTGGCCCAAATGTTACTCCGATGATGGGAAGGAAGGCAATTTAAGGCATGCAAATGACCACAGGCAGTATTTTTAAAACATATATTTAAAAAAAGCCAGCCAGTAATTGACTAGGTAAAACATTCAGTTGTCTATATTTTCTTAAAATGAATCTAAAAAGTAAATGTGCTTTTAGTTTTTTATAAGGTTAGTAATCTGATACCAGATCCACATCGAAGTACAAATTCACTTGCCTTTCTATCTGGTATCGTTGGACTGAGAATTCCAACCAGAGTGCCGTGATAGGCCGTTAGGTGTGCCGTAAGAAATTTTTAAAATTCACTTTAAAAAGTTATAGCCCGTGCGAATGGTTTGGCGCTGTTAAGGACTGCCTTTGTTTCAACATTTAAATAAATCCACACACTGAAGTGGAAGGCCGAAACAAATACATGGTTACAAGCGCAAGCAAAATACGTAAATTCCTCTCAAAGGTGCACCTTTGACAGCAATATCTTTGAAATGCCAGCATTAGCATGTCCCCCTCCTCCCTCCTCTTACAAATGGCAAAAAAGATGATAATACTGCTGCAACTGGTGATTGAGGTAAACATTTTATAATTCCTAAAGAGCAAATATCATTTTCGTTCCCCTCAACCTTCACTGACGCATTTGACTGGATGGGGAACCCATAGAGCTCAGCACCAACCTTTAGAAAGGGTATTGCTTGGAGGGAGCAGGAGGAACTAACTGAACTAAGATAAGACCAAACGGCTAAACAGTTTTCCTTTATCGAAAGCAGAGCTTTTGCTATAAGAACGACAAACAGAGAGAGAGACAGTGACCTTTGAAGATTAATTTCCTGTGTGTCATGCTCCAATGCCTTCCAAATAATTAATTTTGTGTTTATCTAAAAAGGCCAAGTTTTTACACTTTAAATTCAGAAATGATATTATCGTTATATTTCCTGTATTAAGCTCCAACTTGTAATTTTGTAAATTATTTGAATGGGGGCGAGCCGCAGGAAGTTTTAGAGTACAAAAATTACTAAAGCTCAGAAAATGGTTGAAAAACATTGTCGTAGGGCTCAAGTGTTCCTTTCTTATCCTCTCAATTGTCCCAACTGTACGTGTTTTTGTATCGATACCTATGAGTTTAATTGGATATAAATTTATCTTCACCATTTCTATCATTTCTATATTGTTATTTCAGCCTTCAAATCTCAGCTACAATGCCCCTTTAAACAATGCCAAAGAAAAGCTTGCTATTCTTACAATTACTATGCCATCACTNAAAATGTAGCCCATGTGTCTAACCAAGGTGATAAATCTACGGTTAAAAAAGTCTTTATGGGCGTATCTACCATCCAATTCGAGAAATTGCAAAGGTTTTCAACCGTAGAAAATAAAAAATTATGTCATCAAACATTCAACATTCTGTCTATATTTGAATTATGGCAGCAACAATCGTCAGGCAAGCATTTAAATTTGCAGACGTTTTAGTTTTGGCTCAAATGTTACTGCGATGATGGGAAAGAAGGCAATTTAAGGCATGCAAATGACCACAGGCAGTATTTTTAAAACATATATTTAAAAAAGCCAGTAATTGACTAGGTAAAACATTCAGTTGTCTATATTTTCTTAAAATGAATCTAAAAAGTAAATGTGCTTTTAGTTTTTTATAAGGTTAGTAATCTGATACCAGATCCACATCGAAGTACAAATTCACTTGCCTTTCTATCTGGTATCGTTGGACTGAGAATTCCAACCAGAGTGCCGTGATAGGCCGTTAGGTGTGCCGTAAGAAATTTTTAAAATTCACTTTAAAAAGTTATAGCCCGTGCGAATGGTTTGGCGCTGTTAAGGACTGCCTTTGTTTCAACATTTAAATAAATCCACACACTGAAGTGGAAGGCCGAAACAAATACATGGTTACAAGCGCAAGCAAAATACGTAAATTCCTCTCAAAGGTGCACCTTTGACAGCAATATCTTTGAAATGCCAGCATTAGCATGCCCCCCTCCTCTTACAAATGGCAAAAAAGATGTTAATACTGCTGAAACTGTTGATTAAGGTAAACATTTTATAATTCCTAAAGAGCAAATATCATTTTCGTTCCCCTCAACCTTCACTGACGCATTTGACTGGATGGGGAACCCATAGAGCTCAGCACCAACCTTTAGAAAGGGTATTGCTTGGAGGGAGCAGGAGGAACTAACTGAACTAAGATAAGACCAAACGGCTAAACAGTTTTCCTCTTATAGCAAAAGCAGAGCTTTTGCTATAAGAACGACAAACAGAGAGAGAGACAGTGACCTTTGAAGATTAATTTCCTGTGTGTCATGCTCCAATGCCTTCCAAACAATTAATTTTGTGTTTATCTAAAAAGGCCAAGTTTTTACACTTTAAATTCAGAAATGATATTATCGTTATATTTCCTGTATTAAGCTCCAACTTGTAATTTTGTAAATTATTTGAATGGGGGCGAGCCGCAGGAAGTTTTAGAGTACAAAAATTACTAAAGCTCAGAAAATGGTTGAAAAACATTGTCGTAGGGCTCAAGTGTTCCTTTCTTATCCTCTCAATTGTCCCAACTGTACGTGTTTTTGTATCGATACCTATGAGTTTAATTGGATATAAATTTATCTTCACCATTTCTATCATTTCTATATTGTTATTTCAGCCTTCAAATCTCAGCTACAATGCCCCTTTAAACAATGCCAAAGAAAAGCTTGCTATTCTTACAATTACTATGCCATCACTTAAGAGACAAATCTCTATATGATTTTTTCTATAACCATTATTAGATATCCAACATCTCACTATCTGGGGACATTTATGCATAATTAAGAAAACCAAATAAACAAAAAACGGAATTAAAACGTGCTGGGTTACGCTCTGTAAACTTTCATATGCAGTCAGAAAAACAAGACGTTATCAGACCAATATTTTCTAGTTTGGATCCTTACCATAGGCATTATAACGAACTGTCATGTGGACAGTCTCTACTGGTTTTCCAAGTTCGAGTGTCGCTTTCTCTGCAGTAACATACGACATCTTTATACCATTCAACTACAATAAATCATAAGAAACAAAAATATATGTATGCAATTAACCCGTGAAATGGGTTAAAATTAATAAACTAGTAGAGGGTTTTCAAGAAGAGATCAACAATTAAAAATATTCTCTTCTTCATCGTGGTAAGATTGTATCAAATGGTACCGGACAGTTTGTTTCTGACACGATAGACCTACGTGTTTTGTTGCTAAATTTACGGTAGAGTTTGCCTTAGAATTTTCAGGCTTAAGTAATTTATCTACAATCCAAACAAGACTTCATTCTAATGTCATAATCAAATATAAAAGAGGTACGGCACGAGAAGCGCACATTCAACGGTTTTCAAGTTCGTGAGAAGAAGCCGCGATCCCATTACCCTCGTGATTTTATTACGATGTTGCTTCAAAAGCGAACAAAGTAACTTCCGTTTCTTAAAAACTAACATATTCAAGATCCCTTACCAAATTATGTTCATTTAACGTCAGAAAACACTGGTCGATTTTATGGTATGTGACAGTTAAATGTGCTAGTTAAATTTTAAAAATTTAAGTGTCACGTACTAATGGGATTAACTTGAAATAAATCATTTTAAAATATTAATAATGGACGAGTGGATAATGGGCTGATGAATCACTGTGTAACGGGTGAATGCAATGCAGTGTGTGAAGCAAATAGGATTTTGTAAGCACATGTACGTATATCGGTCTCCAAGGTTGTCGAAGCCGCTACTGCGGGAAGAGTTTATTCCCGCAGTAGCGGGAATAAACTCCAAATATCCACATAATGCTAATAGAGGCATGCGCTTCAAATAACATCTGACAACTCCCGGCCTGCTACTGTGGCTTGGATACTAAGCTCGGCTAAACTGCTTTTACTAACAGGGCGAAGAAGGGGTAAATTTGGGTCTCTGGCCCTTTAAAACCAGGGGCTTCAGGTAAATGGGGTTCGTCATCTTGAATAAGCCGCTCATTTAACCGAAGGAAATGAAATCCTCTGATTCACAATCTCGACTGCTTTGCGGCTCACAATCACTCATGAAAAAGGCCTACGAACTTAATATGAAGAAAAAATCTTGGTTGGTGAGGCTCCTTACTCATACTGATGACAACGTTAATGCAAAACTGAAGTCAAAACGATTAAGGGTCAGCTTGCCCTACCTTGTCATTGCGATACAATAGTGAAGGCCTAGGCGGACAGATGCATGGATGGATGGATTGATGGACGGATGGACGGACGGACGGATGGATGGATGGATGGATGGATGGATGGATGGATGGATGGATGGATGGATGGATGGAGGGATGGGTGGATGGATGGAGGGATGGATGGATGGATGGATGGATGGATGGATGGATGGATGGATGGATGGGTGGATGGATGGTTGGATGGATGGATGGATGGGTGGATGGATGGATGGATGGATGGATGGATGGATGGGTTGGGTGTCGGGAAGAAGAATGGTTAGAATGGTTAAGACCATGGGCAAAACGGCTAAACAAAAAAAGTTTGCGTGTTTTAACATCACCAAAACAAACAAAAACAAAATGCTCGCATATCATCCCAAATATGGCCAAGTCATGGTAGTATTACCTCCAGTATCTCATCACCACAACGTAGTCCACCTGGAGAGGCTGCTACACTATCGGGTTGTATATCTGACACATAACTTCCAACAGCATTGCCACCAATGATTGTTATTCCAAGCATAGCACTTGGAAATGCTTTTTGAAGGGTTACCTGTCTGATCGGTTCCATGCCATTTTCATCTTCCGGAATAGGTAAGCTATTGAAAAACAAACAATGCCAAATCAAATACAGAAAGAAAGTCGCAACCTAAATCATTGAATCCTTTAAAACAAAACCTCGTCTCTGTTCCTAACCCCACAATTTATTGAAAACATTTAATGACTCACTAACTCTTAACATACCGTTCTTCCATTTCTAAAAGACCACAACAACATGCCTGGTTAGCATGCGGAAATAAATATATTAAAACAAGCAGTCTTGCGGGCATATGGGCAATGTCTGTATCGTGTATTTTGGGCAGATCAATATTTTAAAAGGCGGTTTAAACTAATGCCGCCGTAAAAAAAAACAATATATCATTCCACGTTTGAGTATACTTCATATAATATAAGAAGATTCAACTTACATTCGTTTGACTGAGGCTGTTGCCTGTTGAGTTGTGGGTGTGCCAGTCGTCTTCCGATGCAGTGAATGAGATGAAGATGCATCGAATGAATGCTGCCGGTTATCGGAAGATGACTGCGAAGTGTTAACTGTTTGCGACCTAGGAAAATAATTAGTTGTTATCCGCTTGTACACAAATGTTGGCAAAATAATACTTTATACATTTAAATAAAACAAAAAAAATTCAAAGACATTTACTTGCCCTTTGTTATGTAGTTACAATAACCTTAACTCCTAACTGCCATGTTTATATCACAGAGTAAAGTCTAACATTTAAAAATCCCGGGAAAAACCACGTGGTTTTACATAGTGCTTTACAACGCATTGTACAAGGTGTAACAGAAAGGTACAAAGGGTTGGTCACTCCTTGACATCTGTGGGAATCATTTCAGTTGCAGCTGTAATGGGAAGTAAGGAGGTTTTAACAAATCAATCCATCCAAGGAAAACAACGCCGATACCCGTCTTGGGTAGGAAAGGGAGAAATATTTAACTTGTGACATGTTGTTTTCACCTGCGACCACTGCAGGTGGAAACAGTATGTCCCAAAACTTTTATTAACTCAATTTTACTTCTTTCTTCTCCAACTGAGCCTATCCTGGGATATAAAAAAAGGTAAAATAGTTTTTTTAACATCTATTTTCGCCAGCTGATCCGTTACACTTTAACGTAGGCAAGAATCCCAGCTCACAAGTGACGTTTAAAAAAAGTTTTGTTTTACAAACAAATATTATGAATGTTCTGGAACGTTACGTATTAAAGGGTATTAAAGCGATTCAATGCTTTTATGTGTCAATGTCTTACTGTTATCAATGAACCAATGTCTTGATTTTAAAAATTATCTTTTTTGGTGAATTAACAAATTACCAATTAATGGTTAATGCTCGTATTATCTACAGTTTTCTTTTTGCTTTGTTTACAATTGCAATGCATGACAGACTAAGTCTATCTAGTAGTAGTAGTAGTAGTAGTAGTAGTAGTAGTAGTAGTAGTAGCAGTAGTAGTAGTAGTAGNTTGTTTTACAAACAAATATTATGAATGTTCTGGAACGTTACGTATTAAAGGGTATTAAAGCGATTCAATGCTTTTATGTGTCAATGTCTTACTGTGCTATCAATGAACCAATGTCTTGATTTTAAAAATTATCTTTTTTGGTGAATTAACAAATTACCAATTAATGGTTAATGCTCGTATTATCTACAGTTTTCTTTTTGCTTTGTTTACAATTGCAATGCATGACAGACTAAGTCTATCTAGTAGTAGTAGTAGTAGTAGTAGTAGTAGTAGTAGTAGTAGTAGCAGTAGTAGTAGTAGTAGTAGTAGTAGTAGTAGTACTACTACTACTACTACTACTACTACTACTACTACAACAACAATTACTATATCTATATTACTATGAAGTTATCTTTCGGACCCCCACCAACATCAAAATGGTAGTAAAAACGAACTGATGTAAAGGTCTGACGATGGGACAATTTTCTCTCACGACGAAGATTAGAAAAAGCTTAGGACTCATGATATGATAACTCTCCTACATCTATGATAAAAAGGTGATAATTCTATGAAAGTTACGACATTGTGTAAGATCTAAACATAGATCACCATGTTTTAAAAGTTTTTACATGTGTACATGTGTTTATTAGTGGTGGTGGTCGTAAACAACATCAAGTATAAGTTACTTGTCTTTAATTATGCTGGATGGTCTATTTAGAATCTCTTTTTTCTTAAGATGGGAAACGATTTTTCTTTCCCCTTTCTACTATAGAAACCAGCTATTTAGTAAAGGAATTAATTTGGACCCACACTTGCTAAACCTGTGCTAATTTCAACTGTGGATCCATGTCAACTATGCAAAGCTACCTGTATTGGGATGTTACTTATGGTGGCAGATGTGGAAACATCAATGGATTTTGTTGAGAAGTTAACGACAAATTTTTTCAAATAATAATAACTAGCCATTAAAAAGCTTTTTCCCCACAAATTTTTCTTGTGGGGAAAAATTGTTGTGAGGACAAAAATCATTACGAAATGGTATCGGACACTCACCATTTTCCAGGATCCGATGTTCCAAGGAACTCTAAAAAAAGCAAAGGAAACAATAACCAAAGAATCTGAAAACAACAGTGAAAAATAAGTAATGTCATTGACGCATACAGCTAATTAAATTTACACGCTTATCGCCCAAAAGAAAATTACATTGCTCCATATTCCTGCTATTTCAAAACGCCTGCAACGGGAATTTGTGCCAAAGGATACAGATAGATATATAACGAGTATTACTACATTACTCGTCAGCAATAATATAAATCCCGCAAATTTCAAGTCAGCATACTACTATTGCTATATTAACATCAACAAAGTTGATTTGCTTCTGCATACTTGACATATAATGAGCATATAATGAGCATAGTGAGGCTTCACAAGAGATCTTGCATTGTTCGGATACTCTCCCCGAACGAACTCACCCCCTCCCCTCTTCCTTCTGCTTGAATAGATTGCAAAACCCAATATCAATAACATACAAATCCAATCCTCTCTACGTTGCTAGAACACTCTTAATTTGTGCACTTTAGGTCAAAGGGGAATATATTAAAATTCAGAGGCGCCTGAACATGCAGTTTTCATTTCTGAAACGCTATTCATTTTAAAAGAATTTTAATACTGATACAAAGTTTAGCGCAAAGAAAAAGTTGACAATGCGTAAAGGACTTTTACTATTAATAAATTGAAACCCTTCTTCAGCAAATGACGACCCACAGGCAACCCATCAGCACCATTCTACGAAAACCACTGTGAAATTCAATATAATTTCTACTGATTCCAATAGCTTTGTGATACCTTGGGCTAAAAAATTGCTCCCAACCTCCACTTACAGTTCTACGTCCATAACATAAACCGACCAAAACTTAAAACAGATATTCCTTACTAACCAGGAAACTCACATATTCATTGTCAGTTGCAGAATGTACCGCACGCGTCATTCCGAATGGCAGTCATGGTGATAATGAGTGTCCCAGTTGATAGTACTATAATAGTACAGTCAGCCACATGAAGGGTCGTTAGTGATCCTTTGCACTACTCACCATATAAACGTGACTAAACAAAACGGTATTGAACGTAACAACTGCTGAGTCTGCCACAGCAAACAAAGGAAAAATAAACAAAGGAACAATAGGGGTTAATCAATCAATCCATCAAGCAATCAACTGTACACTTACTGTTTGCATTGTACTGTACCATGATTGTTACAGTATTTGAATCCGAGGACTGTTTAAGGATCAGTGCCGCTTGCTCATAGTTCGCACATCGAAGATTTATGCCATTGTACTGCAAAATTAAAGCGTACAACATGATAATTCTTTTGTAGCTTTTAGCAATTAAATAGTCCAGCTCAAACTGACAGGCTGTCACGTTTCAGATATGGTAATTCTTTCTGGAATCAACAACACACACGCCAGTACGAAATTAAACCTACAAGCTTTCTCTTCCAATTAACTATTTTAGAAGGGCAACGACCACAACAAGTGATTGGAATATTCACAAATAAATGGAAAAAAGCATAGTCCATAAAAGAAGTAAGCTCCTGAAACATCCCATGCTTGGCATTCGCAGTTGCGATTCAAATTGGTTTGTTTTTTTTACTTTTGGGCTGCAAATCTTCACTATAGTAGAAGTTGGATTAGTTTTACTGGCATATCTTGGCGCTTAATCATAAAAACTTCATCATATGCAATGCAATAATATTCAGTCAAATCTTTGCTTTCCATAATTCAGGAAAACACGGTCTAAAATCGTATCAGAAACATGATTAGAAACTTGGTAAGCAAGAACATTTTCGTAATGCAGTAACTGTATTGTACATCATTGAGAAATTATTGGAAACGCTTGTGTATGTTGAATGCCTTCCTGAACTGTAAAGACGTTAAGCATTCCTTTATCACCAAGCTTTGCAATGAAGTTTAACAGTTGAAAGTTCTCTAATCCTTTAGATGGGCTATGTAAACAAAATTTTTTCATTCAAAATATTTTGAGTATTTTTTTATTCTTCTCTCGTAGATAGTTTTTGCAAAGCAAGATAATTCCAATTGCTCAAGTGTTAATATAAAGGACCCATTTTAACTGTAGCTGAAATTGCCATTCTTCTTTTCATACGTCCTTTCATCGGAGTGCAACTGCATACAAAAGTTTTCGAGACTGCCAGTTTATAAACTCTGGTACTTGGGATGTAATGAAAAGAAAGAAGACAGAAATATTGACAAGAGCTATGAAGGCAGTGGAGGGGGTGATGAATCAAAATAAATTTTCAACAGATTTTGGTCCGCTCTATGTGTACATCTGATGAAATCTACAACAGTAAATGTCATCAATCTTGTTTGAAAAGTTTAACTAGTCTTTTCACACACACACACACGCACACACACACACACACACACACACACACACACACAAACACACACACACGCACGCACGCACACGCACACGCACGCACACACACACATACGCACACGCACCGCAACCACTTGATTTCCACAAAATATGCCGATTTCTACATTGTAGCCTAAAAAATGTAATGGATCTTAATCTAAGGGTTCGATTATATGACCAAGAAACAAAAATAAGCACTTTCAGAACCCATAAGATTGCTCGTCAGAGGTTCCAATATGTGAGCGTCTATTTAAAACTTAGTTCTCATCTGCCAAAATAAGGTGTTAGGTTCTGCATTTATATGAACTAGCAGCTTAACGTAGCAACAGGAGTTTAAGCAAATTCATACCTACAAAAACAAAAATTAGGCAAAAATCGGTTCCATAAGAGGTATATTACATTCTTCAACATAATCACGAGTGATATGGGGGTTTCTACAGATTTTTTTTTACGTTTGGGGAAAAGAAATCGGAATTTTTTATTTACAGTGCAAGTGCACTAACCATTAAGCCACAGCTATCTCCCCCTATCACCACGATTCCCTTATTAGAATAATATTATGTACTTTGTCGGTACTTTGTCGAAAGCCATAAAAACATGAAACAAATATGGGAAAACCGTCGTGTCTCTATTAATCGTACCTCAAGAAGCTGGTCACAGTATCTGATGCCAGCACGTCCTGCCACACTTCCCTCGGTAACTGCTGAGACAAATACCCCACCATTCGATCCTTGGGCTATTGATATTCCAAGTGGATACCCGCTCTTTTCTATCACCAAAGTCCGGGGTTGGTTCTCCCTGTCAAAAATGAACAACAATTCAGAAAGACAGTAAACAAAAAATGCATTCTGAAGATCAACATAACAAGAGTACCTTACAATATTTCTTTCTTTCAGGGTCGTACTGCAATTAAAAATCATTCGGATTCGCACTCAGTAAGGGTAATAAAGCACTTTACCTATTTTTTTCCTACTAATCACTTATTTATTTACGTGACAGATTTTTTTCTCTCTACTATTTCAGGGTTTTATACAAACTTCTACCTTTACCTTAAGTTCTCAGTTAGGATAATACCTTACAGGGAAAAGAAATGGCCGGAAAAAATTGGGGATGGGGGGAGATTAAGGTGTCGAAATCAAATCATTTCAAATTATAACTGACGTTAACATTTTCAAAAACGTGGATATAAATTCTCATCATAAATCTTAATTATTTCGTAAATATTGTTTAACAAATCCATTGTATGGTATCAAAACCTAGTGTTAAAATTGGGATAAAAACAAAAACCAATATTCCCAGTCGGAAGAGGCAAGGGGGAAAAAGAATAAGAGGTACAACACCGATTAGCAATGCCAAAATATTACAATTTTCTTCGACTTGGCAACTCTGTTATCATCATTTAAATATAAGTAGAAACATGTACTAACAAACAAACAGCAATCACTGGTATTTTTCACTAAGAAAAGCTGATAATAGTCATAATAACAGTAACAACAGCTAGGTTTTTTCAAAATCAGTTTTCAGCCTGTTTGGCAAATACCTTCCTTAAGTACTGCATCGTAACATTATAGATGCCGCGGCCCCATTTCTGCAGATACTGTTACCCAAAAAAGATCACTTCTATAAATGTTCACTACCAACCTTTCATCATAAGTCTTTAAAGCTGGAGAAGGCCCATTATCTGGGTCCAAGGGAACAAAAGCGTGCTCTCCTACACCCTCATTTTTCTCTTTAAGTTCATCGTCTATCGATATTTGACTGACTGGTACCTTAACACACCGCTCTGAAGACACGGACGAATTCAGGGACCCGTGAGAACTTGATGATTTGCGAAAGCTATTCTTACTAGCTGGCTTCGGGAAATTCTGTGCAACTGAGCTTAAAGGGGTCTGTTCAACACGGTTTAAATTTATTCGCTGTCCTTTTCCTGGAAATGTACCGTAGTAAGTTTTATCGTTGTAGAATGCTTTCATAGGCTGACTCTTAACGATCGAAGGCTGATCATAGGCGGGTGAGGCCGTGCGGGTATCAGAAACAATTTCTGAATCTTGCGTATAAGGTCTATTAACACTGGGTTGAATAGCTGTAGATTGAACATGAGCAAGTACTTTACTAGTAACAGTATAAACGTTCTTGTGATTTGCTTTCCCCGAACTACCAACAGTAGTGCTTCCCGACGCCTTTGATCCAGAATTTACTGAAGTATTCGATGCTGTCAAAACAGGAACCTGTGCAACCGTACGTGGTGACAAAGCTAGAGGGTCTGATGGGTTAATATTAAGGGGTGACAAGATTGCCCGAGAATCATGACGACTTGAGCTACCGGCACTAGTGACACTCTGTCGAGATCCAGGAGCGGAAAATGGTCTGTTCGACCTGCGAATATATTGTTGTGTCTCTGATCCTGTTTCTACAGGCGTGCTGCTGCTTCGAGACTGTGGGATTTCTTGAGTAAGTCTTTGCATCATTAATGCTGTCATGTATGAATTGGAACGATGAGGAGGTGGTGGTGGCGAGGAACTCCAGGATTGTTTCAAGGGCGCAGATATAACACTATCTTTCTCTTCTTCTTCAGAGGGCTCCTTAATATACTTTGGTTCCTCGTGCAATATAGTACTCGGATCTGTTCTCCTCTCCTCTTCAGCTAACAACTCACTAAGAATTTTCTCTCGTTCTTCATCTGAAAGAATAGTTGGCTGGAAAGCACAAGGAGACTGTTTTCCATGTGAGCTATATGAAGAACCACTCACAGCAGAATTACTTCTTAAATGTCTCATAGCCGGCCTAAATGCATCAATATGTCCAGAAATTGGAACTGGTGCCGACGGACTCCTGAAGTGTCGAATGTCGGGCAGTCCAATACCTTTTCTCTTTGTGGATGGCTCAGGGTGAATCTCGACATCCAAGTCCTTTTCCGCGTCAACTGTTGCATTTGTTAGGCTTCGATGTGAAGAACCAGTGCTCGCATTCGGTTTCAGCACGGTCAGACTAACCGTACTGGTCTTCAGTAGCTTCTTCGCTTCTTGGTAACTTAAACTCTCTATCAAGGTGCCATTTATCTGTTAAAAAAATAATGAAAAAATAAAATAACGGCGTGGTAAGCTGAATTAATTTAGATAAGGTCAATTAATAAGGCTGCTTGAATCTTCCAAAATTTATTATTAATAACATTATAAATATTTTCAAGCCTATGCTCTGCCTGTTGGAATTGCCATCATTACTCCTGTTAGGCGAGTCATAAAAAATGATCAAGAACTAACAGGAACACTCACTTATTCACACTCATATATATATACACACACACGGACGGACACACACACGGACGGACACACACACGGACGGACACACACACGGACGGANCACACACACACACACACACACACACACACACACACACACACACACACACACACACACACACACACACACACACACACACACACACACACACACACACACACACACACACACACACACACACACACACACACACACACACACACACACACACACACACACACACACACACACACACACACACACACACACACACACACACACACACACACACACACACACACACACACACACACACACACACACACACACACACACACACACACACACACACACACACACACACACACACACACACACACACACACACACACACACACACACACACACACACACACACACACACACACACACACACACACACACACACACACACACACACACACACACACACACACACACACACACACACACACACACACACACACACACACACACACACACACACACACACACACACACACACACACACACACACACACACACACACACACACACACACACACACACACACACACACACACACACACACACACACACACACACACGACACACACACACAACACACACACACGAACACACACACACGAACACACACACACACGAAAACACTGTGGGAACTCCTGTATGTTGACGACATTGTGGCCACGCCTGACATCGAGGGTGGACTCCACAAAAGGGTGAGATTGTGGCAGAAAACCCCAGGAAAGCAAGGCCTGAAGGTTAACTCGAAGAAGACGGAAGTTGTGAAGGAGGAAAGAAAATCAATATCAAGGATTCAACAAATCAAGAGCTGCAACAGGTGACGAACCCTCGGTGTCTGGGATCAAGCTTGGATGAGACAGGAGGCTGTGGAAGGAAGGTGAGGGAACGAATCAACGCTGACTGGAATACGTGGAGGGAAGTGAAAGGAATTGTGTGTGATAGAAGATTATCCCATAGGCTCCAAAAAACGGTGTGCTTGACGATGATCCGACCAGTACTGATGAATGGAGGAGAACCTTGGGCCTTGAGAAAGAAAGAAGAACAGATGTCAATCGAACAGAACTGGGAATGCCTAGATTTGTCTTGGGAGTGTCGCTGCTGGAACAATGCACTAACGAAGAAATCAGAAGAGTGCGGGCATAACATGCATAACTAAGACGTTAAGAAGTAAGGTAAAGATGGTTTAGGCATGTAGCGAGGAGAGGTGAGGAGTGTATGGTGCAGAGGGCAAGAAGGGCCTCTGCACCTACCTGTCCCTTTGGTATGAAATAGAAACATTATTTTTGAAGCAAAGCATAAATTGTTTGATGCAAAAACCTTGGAAAGCGTGTATCTGTGCACAAGAAATAGTGCTGTTCACTTCGTTTGAAAGTTAGGAATATGCGCTTGCATTCTGTAAAGAGCAAGCAACCAATAACATAAACGATAGGAATGTGCCTGCGTCTCCACCTTGAAATCCTGTCTTGAAAGGGGAAAAAACAAAAAAATATACCAAAAATATCAGTATGAAATAAAATGAACTTTCACTGAAGAGCAAAATACGTAGAGGCCAATGTTAAACAAAATTTGCGAGAGTCTCGGTGAACTTCATTCACCGATGAGTGTTAATTCTGACTAATAATGTTAAGGGGGTAAATAAGTAGAGAAGAGATAAATCATGAGGCTAATAAACCGTTGGACGAAGTTGTGATGCACAAAATAATGCCCAAACGTGTGGAGTGGCACCGTATCCTTTACAGTCAAGTCTATTTCCCAACATGCGTTCTAACAATTACAATAGGCAAGTAAAATCACAGTGCTTAAAATGATCCTACCAAAGACCGAATAACTTTGAGAAAATAAATAGTGTCTTACGACTCTTAATTTAAACAGTACGCTTTCTTGCTGTCAAAACACCAACATACGAGATGGTTTCGATCATGCAACAAAAACTAAAATTTAACGGTAGTTATACAAAGCTAAAATATATCCATTTTTCTACCTAAACCTATTCGTTGGTAAATTGTACTTTGAGTCATAGTAATCTGTCACCCAAATCCAGAAGTCATTGCAAGTGATGTCTACAAGATGATGTCTGCCAGGACAAATAAAAAACGGTAAGGTAAAGGTTGTCCCCGTGTGAAGTATGTAGAAATTAACAAAAAAGAAATCCTTGATCATCTTCCAGTACCAAGAAAACTCTTGTTGGTAGCCATCAATATTCAATGTCAACACATTTGGGGGGAGGGCTTTTCAGGAGGAGTATTATAAGGTGACCCCCTAAAAATGTCCTTCAGGAATGAAAAACCTCCACAGTAAATATTACTAGCCCCCACGGTATAAAACCAATAAATATCGATTAAACCAAACAACATCGTCTTTGCTATAAAACTGCATTTAACTTCTTGAAAAGCTTTACCTTCATTCTTGGTGTTTTGTTTAAAAAAAGGGCGGGTACGTCTAACATTGGAAGTCAGAAGCCAAGGCAGATTTATCATGAAATTTTGCACTACAAGGCACATGTGCACTATGCAAGTAGAGTTCTCAAATACCTTCACAGATCGTCCTCATTATCATTTGTAAAGGTTGCTTGATGGAGGTAGAGAGGGGTGGGGGGGGTCAATAGTTAGTGACAATAACCAGCAAAAGACATTAAAATCGAATGCATATCACTCATTGAACACATTGAGATACCCTATGGCAAATAAGAAAATTAATTTATATAAATTTTATTTCAGAAAAATTATCATCATTGTATTAGATTCATTATTTTGGCGGGGTAATTCTGTGTATTTCCGTTTTTAACGAACTCGCTCGTTTTTTGGTGTTTTGACTTTAAGAAACACAATTTATTAATCTCAACAAAAAAAGGCTGCAAGTTATTTTCTTAACAGCAGGTGAAACACATACTTAGGCTTATTTAAAGAAATTTGACTCCTCCATTTTACAGCAAAATTGAAACCAATAAAACTCATTACATAAAAATAAACGAAGCCATAATCTCTAACATCCTGTGTTTACCATATTTGGCTTTTTCACACTTAAATACGCCGTTGCCAAATCATCACAGTTACTTATGAAAAAGAGCCGGATAAGATAGTGACGGGACGCCTCATCAATACATACACCCACTCAGTCCAAGCAGGTAAATATCGTGACTTCAAAAAGGTACAGTGGGAACCGCCTGCTTTTAAAATGAAAAAAAGGAAAGAACAATCTACCACCAAAAAAACAACTTGGGGAAAATGATATCTAAAATTCAGAAATTTTGATAGGAATCAACTTTTCTTGCTCTTCTTTCTTCTTCTATATCTGTAATGCCAGCATTACGATTCAAATATCTAGAGAAAGGGATGGGGGGGGGGAGTTAGGGAGAGAGAAAGAATGCAAAGAAACGGATAATTCTTAAAGAAAAAACCCAGTTGTATAAACAAGGACTCGACAAAAACGTAACAAGCATACCGTTAATATTTTATTTCCAACTGCCAAACAGTCTNCCAACTGACAAACAGTCTTCGTCAGCAGCACAACTATTCGGTTCAATTCTTTTGATGTGTAATCCGCTGTCAATGCTCAATCCGAGATCTAAAGAAAGTATAGTGTAGGGGTAATTTCTTCCCCTGATAACTTGAACAACTGCATCAAATTGAAAAACACCAAATATCCAAAACGCCTGCCAACTTAATTATTCGCAAACATAGGGATAAAGAAGCACTTCAATACTTCTTGTACAAATTACAATACTACAAATTTATATATAGCAAATTTAAATGTTTAAATATGTAGCGGGCAAATGATTCAACAAAATTATCATAGTTGGGGATTTGGGCATAGCTTAACTGAAAAAAACAAATGGTTAATATAGATCGTATAAACTGAGATATGTAGTGAGATATATACTGAGAATATAGATCGTGAACTGAGCTGCACAGAAAATTAACGAAGTGACTTATTGTAATAATGATAAAAGCAATACTAATGGTCCCTCTTATCATTTACATGTGGTATGGTTACCGACTTAAAAAACAATACCAAAGTGAAAGCCAACAATAGACCTACAGATCGAGGTACTTCCGCTCCGCTATCTTAGAAAAAATATAGTGTCACGACAGGCGAAGTCTTTTATTTAAGGGCAATTTTCCATCGGTTAAATCGCCCGGTGACGAGAAAAGGATGTCTCGAAACACTGCTCATACGTAAATGATTGGGTCCATGTCATGACAATCCATTCCATGTTACTAAAAAAATGCTGCTTTAAGAAGAAAGTGCTTTGGTGGTTGTCATATTAACGTTATGTTAACTCAGAAACCCAAGTAAATCAGAAACTGTAAGTGCATGTACCTGTTTACGCTCACTGTCCTTGCGAGAGAGAAGAAGCGAGGGAAATATTGAAGGACGGCATTTATTGCCAAAAACAGCATCCCTCACCATTTCGATATTTTGTTTTCCCTTAAAGCCATTGATCGATGATCAATAAATTTAAAATGATTGATAAATACCGTCAGAAGGAGAACGCTGAAAACCACTACAATATAGTGTATCTTATGTTAAACACGAGATATGTACTTAAAATGTGCAAATATGTTCGTAAAACATCGTATTTTATTAACAAACAAGTTAGCTTTCATTATTTAATAAGCCTGTCTATCGCCGTTGTATAAGTGTTCTTAAGGTGTGCCATTAAAGCAATGCAAAATATTACGCCTACTGCTGGGCATTACAGTGCATTACCAAATTAATTGCTAAACTGTAGGGATGCTCTCTAAATTGTGCAGAATATTGTTAAACTGATGTTTTTTTATCTTTTGTGTATAAAATGGTTAAGAATCCAGAGTTCCTTTGCAACAATTTTTTAGACATTTACTAGCTTGTCAAGTTATTCTGAGCCTTAATACATGAATTTGTATTGAGTAGTAATGAATTTGCGATAACCTGCTTTGTCACATTATAATCCTTGAGAGTAAAACGCTGATGAATACCTTAAACTACCAAACACAAGCAAGGAATTATGAAACGTTAGTATCAAACTTTCAAAAAAAATCATAATCAATCGTTTACTTTACTACGAAATACAACAAGCTCCACAAATCGTAGGATTATTCTCTTTTCAAGAGTTTCTTCCATGCTATATTTTACCTTTCTCTTCGCCAACTTTCAGTTTAACTCGCCGAAGTGGATCACCGGCTCCAACACGCCTTTTTCTGAGAACAGTCTAAAATAGACAAACGAAGATATCAGAAAACATTCAGGATGAGCTCTCTATTTGGTATTCATCTTTAAAAATCTGCAGCTGAAAACGTGACTTAATAAAAATATCCGTTTTACAGATAAAAATGTCGGATAGTATAACTTGGACAAGGGGGAAGATAACGAGGGAAAACTAATTTCAAAATTCAGCTGAGTTAAAGACTTCTGTTTAATGCTACAGATTGTAAATGAATGTACGTTACACTGGTGGTTGGACAACCATATGACTCCCATTTTTCAAGCCCCTTTCGTGGTTATTCATGGAGAAATTAGAGAAATTCTCAATGTTTCATGGACTAAAAAATTCTTCACCACAAACGTTTTTCGAATTCGTTCCTGATTTTCGGAACAAGACTAAGTAATCTTTTTGGCACGATGTCAAATGATTCGAGTTTTGCCGATTACACTTGGACAGTTGCAATTACCCTAACAAAACCGATGAAGGAGAAGTACAACTTGAAGCAGAAATTAAATATATTCTTGCAACAATTACATATAAAACGATTTATAAATATATTCTGAAGAGAAGTACAACTTGAAGCAGAAATTAAATATATTCTTGCGANCAGATTGTAAATGAATGTACGTTACACTGGTGGTTGGACAACCATATGACTCCCATTTTTCAAGCCCCTTTCGTGGTTATTCATGGAGAAATTAGAGAAATTCTCAATGTTTCATGGACTAAAAAATTCTTCACCACAAACGTTTTTCGAATTCGTTCCTGATTTTCGGAACAAGACTAAGTAATCTTTTTGGCACGATGTCAAATGATTCGAGTTTTGCCGATTACACTTGGACAGTTGCAATTACCCTAACAAAACCGATGAAGGAGAAGTACAACTTGAAGCAGAAATTAAATATATTCTTGCAACAATTACATATAAAACGATTTAAAAATATATTCTGAAGAGAAGTACAACTTGAAGCAGAAATTAAATATATTCTTGCGACAATTACATATAAAACGATTTAAAAATATATTCTGGACAGTCAGCTGAGGCTGTACTTGACCAAGTCAATCAAATGCCACAAAAGTAGCTATTTCAACAAAATAAAGCTTTAGGTGAGCAGAAAAACCTCTTCAGGAAAAGTAGGGTCGTGCCAAACAAAGATCCCAACGAATTATCTTCAAAATAAAACAGAAAAAAACAATTGCATAAAAAACTTAGCAGGTGATAACAGCGGTACAGAACAACAACGTACCGAAAAGAATGAGAGAAGTTCAAAATAAGGCATGCTGACACCCGATATAATAAAAATATGCTGGGTTAGCAACAAACAGTGAAAAGCACAAGAAAGAAGTTTGCTATTCATATTCGTACCAATCGGCACCTGTATCTCGTATTCTAGGTTTTAATCCTGAAATATGTGGCCTGCACCGGTAAAGCAAAAAACAAAGTCGCTTTACAACAAATAAAACTGACGATAGAAAAATCACAAAAGCATGAAAAACAGAGTGGCAGGAAACTAAGAATAAGGTTCTACCTATGTCAGACTCAAAATTGTACTTGGAAAAGGTCACCATTATGGTACCTTACTTCATGGATCGAGACAAATTTTTGTTATTCATTACTATTCAAATTGTCACCACAGTAGTCACAGGCATCCAGGACCATCAGCAAGTCTTGTACCCCACCATAGCATCTCAGTTTACTTTGTATAGTGGGGCATGACTTAAAGTGTAAATGCAAGCCCCTGCATGTACACGACCTAGACGCACCAATTCAAAGTCGGCTTCTATGAGTTTTTAAAGCATGCTTCGATACCTATTACCTGGAAAGAAAAGGTAATCGGAGAGTCATTGTTGTGCTGATCTTTGATTCGTGTTACGAAGGTGGCTAAAAAACCCAGCCGTGCCTCACGACTGCGAGGTCTGGCTCATTGTTGCATTTTTTTTCATTCAGTATTTTTTTTGAATATCAGTTTTTTCTCCCAGCTGTGTCCGCCAATGGTACGTAAATACGTTTGGTTTTTGCCATCTGCTTTTGGTGTACCTATAGATGGCCTAAATAAATAACATACAGAATATGCTTTAAAGGAATAGTAGGTTATCAAGTAACCCTCCAATCAAAAGTTTAGTACAAAATGACTAAGACGTAATATTGTCATGATTACAGTGTGATGTGATATAAGAACTTCTGCAAAAAAGCATGTTTCATACTTTTTCATTACTCATTTTCTCGGTGAAAAAGCTCTCCCTCTGCAACGAAAAAAAGTGTATCTAGTTCTGATTCTGTTGATAACGAAGCTGTAATTATTGCTGGCTCAAGCACCAGTGGCCTATTGAGTTGGTTGCGAGGAATCAAATGGAATCTTCTACTCATCCAAAAACTCCACTTCATTTAGTAAGTCCATCTCAGGTGGTACTCCATTGTATGACAGGGAACCTGGTGTTTGTACAATTTATAATGTATATGCTGGAAAGCAGGCTTGTAGTCTAACGACAGGTATTGAAAACTTCAGGAGCGTTTTCGAATCCACTCGAACTCTGAGGCATCACGCAAAGGGTATGTAAGCCAGTTTCAATCCATTGTCGCTGCACTTCAGTTTCTCAAATAAAACGCTTACAGTATCAAAAGCTCATTACGTTTCCATCCCATTTTGTGAAGTATCTGCTCCTTGAAATCACAGCATAGACAAGAATATGCATGCATATTCTATGTCTTTCCACCTTATCCCTTGTCTGAGGTCGCTCAATTTGGGTAAAAAGGGCTTATCTTTTCATCCTAAGTCATGGCTTAAAGACATGGTCCCTGGCAAAGCGACAAAAATAAAACTAAGTAGTAACACAAAAATTCATGAAACAATCGTGAATGGATCTATAGTGGATAACGAGCACTTAAAGGTGGGCCAACCCAAAATGAACATTATCAGGATGGTGAAAAAGGCTGAGCACGCTAAGTAGCAAATGACAAACAATTTACCCAAATAGAGCAGTCTTAAATGTTATCCACTTATTCTACCTCAACAATACCAATGGGGCAAAGGCCACTTCCTTAACAATTTCTTAAAATAAAACGGAAAAAGGCACAACAACATACCAAACTAAGAAAATTTGATTCATGAATTGCTTGATATGCCGTCTGAAATTCAACGTTTGTTAAATCAACATCGTTTACTCGCAGCAGACAATCGTGAAGTCTATAAAAAAACAACCAAATCAAGTAGTTAGACCACTTTTTACAAAGATTCATAGTTGAAAACTGATAATACTTACTAATACCTACTGCGTCCAACACATGCTAGCATGTAAAACGGACGTTAAACCGAATATGATGATGATGATGATGATGATGATGATGATGATAATGATAATGATACATCAAATTATAAGCAAAAGCAATTCAATTTGCTGGGCAAAAAGAAGTTAACCGAGAAAACAGCATTCATAAAGGGTGGGTCGCATTTGAATATGGTACTTTACTACCTGACTGAACACAGTATTCAAACTTTTCACTGCTGGCTGATGTAAACATAAACGTTTGGCCTCGAGGTCATGTGACATCGCTGTTTTTACGTCGGGATTCACCAGAGCTAAAGCTAAAAAAATGAAAACATTTTATTAAAGACTTGCACCTTTTTCACTAGTTCATAAGCAAATATGCTATTTTGCTTCTATTCCATTTTTGTTATGTTCAAAAAGATTTTCTTAAAATTAGTTCTTTTAAATATATATTACAAAAAAATTTTTATTCTATTTCTGAGTGTCAGGAAATAATATATTATATATATACACATATATACATAAAATATATATGCATATAAATATATTTATATTCACATTTGTATATATATATATTCATTTATTTATTTATTTGAAATATATACACAAAAAAAAACAAATTTCGAAAGAGTTCCGATTTCATAATGTTCCTTGACATATCTTCCTTCCTGTGACAAACATCGAACATCAACCAAATTCACGGTTGGATTCCAAATACCTTAAACCCACGTACTTTTTTTCAAAAAAATGCTCTGTCCGTAACTAGTACTACGATGGCCAAAATTTACGAAACTCTATTACTAGGCTCAACAAAAATTAGGAAACTGTAATATTTTCATTTTTCAAAAAAAACAATCCATTGACTCTATTCTGTGCAGGCAGTGATAGATGGTTTTAACTAACTTTTTTGTTCAGAATTTTTACAATTTTTCATTTTGTTCATTTTTGTTTGGAAAAAGACTATAACTTTTTACTTTGATCTGAATGGATTTCTTTCCTGGCAATCTGCGTTTATTTCCCTCCAAAAATACTTAACTTCAAAACAATACGGCAATTTTAGGTTCTAAAAATAAGAAACCGTTTAATAAACTTGAAGTGCTAAAAAAACAAACTTTAACTAAAATGTCGGAGTCAAAAACAGCATTTCACACGTGTGGTTTAGATGTTGTGCAAAGTATATTCAAAACATGGTGATATCACATACACTATGCAGTTACTAGGCATGGAAGAAGAGTGAGAGCCAAAATTTGACCGTACTTGGAAAGGAATTCGACACTTTTTTTCTGGCAGAAACTCTCATTTGTGGAAACATTATACGAGAGATATTATATGGCATTAGAGATATTATATGGCATTAGAGATATTATATGGCATTATGGCATTACATCGAAAAAAATATTTTAGGCCTTAGTTTGGTAATACTGAAAAATATGATATTTACTTAACTAAAACAACGTCAGAGCTAAAAAAAAACCTTAACGTATTAGTGATCAACATCTACGAAAGCGTCTTGACAGACTTGTCTCTTAAGAGAACTAGAAAAATTGTTGTTTTCCACTTAACCCTATTAATAGGAATGAAAAGGCTAAGATAGCCATCTGCTGCTAAGTTTAACACGCTGGTTATATTAAAATTGGCTCGAGACAAGCCTCCTACAAAGTTAAAATAACAGAACCAAGAAATACCCACAGACTCTTTGGACAACCTATTTTTCAGGTTTAGATTGCCTTACCATGTGGTAAACAAATCAAATTAGAAATCAAATTGTAACTTTCGGCATTTAACACATATTAAATATTACATACCACATAAGGAACATACGTTTACACTAGCCGCAATTAATTGACCACATAAATACGTGTAGCCCAATGAAGTGTCTTCGTGTAACCTTTAAAACGTAAACCTTTGGGTTGATATCCATCGTCAATGCTATGTTTATAAATTATGTGTAGACGGTGCTGATGAGGCATCAATCTTTTTTTACTTTTGAAATATCCGTAGTACGTACAATTTAATTCAAAGACATAACCTGGAGAAAAATACGGCAGATCTTAGCAGCTGTACCATTAAACTGTAAATATAGCAATCAGTATCTATGCACAGACTTCGTCAATTATGGCAAAAAATATGGCAATTATGGAAAACAATATGATAAAACTAACTGTAGCTTTCCATCTGCTTGGCTGCCTTCTCTTATCTCACTGACAATGATTGAAGTGTCATTCGGTGATCCCGGAGCATCACAACCTCCAGAAATGGTAAATCCAAATGATTCTTCTTTTGAGACCTACATGAAAGGGCAAAAAATGACCATCATTAAAACTTGACTTAACACGTTGGTAATTCAGCCAACTAGCTAATTAAAGCAACGATCTACTTGCCTGTCTATCTGTCTATCTTTTCCCCTCTTCGCTTTGGCTCTTTTTTTGCTGCATAATATTTTCTTCACCTTGATAGACCGACTTACTTGATGTACCGCAAAACAAAAAATTCATAATGGTCTGAGCCAATGGCAAAATTCAATCTCGTGTGTAAAAGAATAGTCTGATGCTGTGACAGTATCTGTAGAAGCACTTTTGACTGTTGCATCTGGCTTATATTGACGTGACGTTTGTGACGTGCTTAATTAATACAAGGGTACGAAGAAGAAAAAACAACTCGTTCATTTAACCTCAATGGCAATATATATGGCATTGTATCCATTTTATATAAAAAGGTCAACTGTTGACTCTAAAAAGTTTTATATTAAACGCTTCATATCTACAATTAATCTTCGTCTGCACAACACTGACAACATGTATAGCTCGTTGTCTTTTTACTAATGAACGCCTTAGCGCAATGACGAAAAAAACGTATTTGCCGGTAATCAAATTATATCATACTGCCGGTAGGCCCATCTGTGGGTTGCCCATCAGAACGAATAAAATGAAACACACGCTCACAAAGACCCCTTATTACAAGTTAAGTAAAGATTATCTTTAGAATTAATGAAGAAAATGTCGCTGTCTCTCATAACTGATACTAGTGTGGCACTCGCTATTAATAAAATAATAATGAACAAATATCATCAAGTCTTTAATCAAAATTAAAAAAGCAATATCGTAAAGCATATCCCAAACATTTCTTCCGTCTATAAAAAAAGTGGACGGAGTTCTGCAAGGTTCATAGAGAGCACAGACGACCTTAAGTATACAGACTTAACAATACTATTCCACGAGCCGGAAAAACATTACAGCCTTAGTGGGCTCCAGCTCTCACCAAAGTGGGCATGATTAGCTAGGTTAGTCCCTTATCCAAACTGGCAAAAACCACTGCATATTGTGATAGGCAATTGTAGTATTTCAATGTTGGCCCTTGTACATGGCAATACCTTTCCTTGCCTTTTCCTAGGAAAAGTGGAACATCTATGTGCAGTACCATGGGCAGGCTTCATAATTGTTATGAAGCCTGCATCTAGATACACTTCCGATTACAACTTCTTATACTACTTAAACTTGCTTTGTATGTGTGTGCAGTACCAAACTGCGGATTAACCAAGTGATACGAAAGGTCACTCTGAATTTTAACATGCATTTTTAACCTAACTTGTGGCTTTCTCTTTTAAGAATTCAGCTTTTCTACTCTCTTCATTTCAAGTCCTGAACAAAAATTGATTCCTCCAGCTTTATATACTAGTATCACTTGGCCAGGGATGTTATTTGAGACCTGAAATTCAGAGTAAATAAATAATTTTGGACTTTTTTCAAAAAACTTGAACGAAGCTACAATTGAATATAAACATCACTTTTGCTTTCATTTTTGCACTTCTAAAGCAAGTTTCAACTGACAAGCTACTGATTAGGCCACTAATTACAAATACAAAATGTGAAAATATGAAACAGCATACAATAAGTATAATACCCCAACCTACTTAAATTACAGAGGCTGCAGCAAACATATCGTAATTGTAACAATTCATAGCAAAAAACATCGTTTCTGACTTACCCTTTCAAATTCCAGGGTCTCAAGATCATATTCCTATACAAAAGGTCAGAAAAAATCCAAATAATCGAATGAAACAGTCACAAATAAAGATACCACTGCGATAACCTTTAATAAAGAAGCTCCATCCTCAAGCCAAAAAGCTTTAATGACGCAATTAAACTTACAGGAAAATTACTAAACAGCCTGAAAAGTCAGCTGGCCAAACATAACATGAAAGATTAAACATCCTCATCATCAGACAGAAGATATATTTTGAAACGTTGTCGCCCTTCGCAAAACTCTGTCTTGTGCCAGGTTTATTGGGTCTATAAAATCTCTACCGCCAATGTTTTTCCTGTTGTCACTAAATCTAGTTTTTGGTCTACCTCTGCTTCTGTTACCACAGGCAACATGGGGAAAGAATATACATATTTATAAAAACCTGCAATGCCATTATGAACTTCTACCATTATTTTTTCAAAGGAACTGTTATCATAGGAAGGCCTTTAAAGGAAATACGGGGCGTAATCCTGTAGACCATTACGGCTCAGTCTTTATCATAACATAACCAAGTCATTTAATAATATCAAAGCTTCATTTAGAAGAACCATTTTGCCATTCGTAGTTGATTAGCCGACATAATGCACACTATGAGGGAAAGGCGTCTACGCTGGTACGGCCATGTCCAGCGATCTAGTGGCACAATCAAGCAGGCAGTAGAATTTTCTGTGGATGAACATCGGCGACCTGGGCGACCAAGAAAAACATAGCACGATGTTCTGAAGGATGACATCTCTGGCTGGGGCCTTGGTTCAAGTGAACCCATGAATAGAGCCACCTGGAAATCTAGTGTGAGATATGCCATGCGTGCAGCTAGCCAGGCATCTGGAGGGAAGCCCACATCATGGAGGATGCTTCCAGACCTGCACGATAATCAGAAAGAACCGATTGATATGATGATGAGTTGTAAGGAACTTACGAGTTCTGCAAACATCATGCACTTGTAATCCAGTGTTTGGTCTTGGGAAGTTACAGTTTACATCGTGAAGTGCATAGATTCAGCCCAAGGAAAAATCCGTTCAGATTATAACACCACAGTAGATAATTACATTACCAACGTTTAAAATGCTTAAGAACATTATCATAACTCAATTATTTACAATCCAAACGGAATACAACATTGGTGTCAAAAACTAAGACGTTTTTACTCAATGTGTTTTAAATTATCGATATCGGGTTCTTAATCCTCTTTTTCCCTGTAATTCTTTTTCTTTAACGTTTTAAAATATATTATGTGCGTTATCCGCTGGTGCTTCAGCTATCAAAGTTATTTAGACTTGGGAAAGAATACCATCAATATTTCTCACAAAATGTATAAAAATTATAAAAAAATTGTCAGTATGCCCAACAAATTTTAAGAAAACTGCTTTTTCCAAATTTCTCCCTTCAAAAAAGTCTGCCAATAAACGTGTGTTTTTGTCTTGTCTTTTATAACATCACAGTTTTCATTCTTTCTGTTCAACAGTTTCCCGATAATTTTCAATGATATTATGATCCAAAAATAATCTTAATAAGACAAAAGATTTGATCAATAAAAATAAAATAAGTACTTACACCGGACTCTGTGTATATTGCAGAATCAACACTTGCTAAAATCTTCATTCTTTCCTCTGTTGGAACCTCTGATGTTATACATTGACGAAGAGCCGTAATATCTTTAACTATTCTACCATTGTGCTTCTTTAATGAATCTCTGCTGGCCCGCATAACATGAAGCTTTTCTATTAAATTATTCCGCTCCGACAGACTTCTTTCGTACTTTTCCCGATAAGTCTCCAGTTCTCTCACAATTTTATCTCTTTCACTAAACGCCCAGTCTCTTCTAAGCATAGCAACTTCTGCTTCATTCCATGCTTTCGTTAATTCGGATGACAAAATCTTGAACTGATCCCGCAGTGCATCTTTAGGTCCATTGTCACTACTATCCAAACTATCAAATAATTTCTTTACTTCGAAGCATTCTCGGAGGATTTTATCACGATGGACAATTGCCTCTCCTCTTTCCTTTCTAGCCGCATTTCTTTCTTGTTTTAGCATTTCAGAATCTTGTCGCATTTCTTCCAGCCTTTTTAATATATGCTCCCGCTCTTTAAGAACATCTTGGAGTCTGTTTTTTAAGTCGTATGACTCTTTTACAGCCTTGTCTCTATCGGCAAGTACAGAACATATTTCTTGTCTTAGGCATTCTGCCTCGTGCTGTATTCTGTCTTTGTCTTCTTTCAACTTCTTACTTTGTTCCAACGAGATATTCAAGTCGTCATTAAGCCTTTCAATTTCTTTATGAACCGAGTCTCTTTCGCTCATGACAAGTTTGTATTCTCCAACTGCAGCGTTCCTTTCGTCCTGAAGCTTCAAAACATCCCTATTGTACTTTCCTCTCCACGTAAGCGCTTGGTCACGCTCCCTGAGTGCCAAATCACGCTGCTGTTGGGCCAGGACAACAGATTTCAATGATTCATCTCGGTCTCGAAGGGCCTTTTCATAACCACGTATTGCGGCTGTACATTGCTGTTTCAATGCGTTTCTTTCAATAGCAAGATCTTCTTTCTCTGACACGACTTTCGTGTAGTTTTCCTTTCCCCTTACTAATTCCTCTTCAAGTTTACATATTTTGTTTGAAGCTAAAGCGTAACCTGCTTTCGTCTCATCTATTTCATCTTTTAACGCTTTATTTTCCTTTTGTAAAGAATCGTAACCATCCTTTTCAAGAATGGATTCGCTATCTGTTACTTTTCTGTCATCATTTTGTTGCAGAGATTTTCGCACAGAAGCAAACTCAATTTTTTCTTGCTCACGTAAAAGCACTATTTCTTCGTAGTCCTGTTTAATTTTGTCTTTTTCTGCTGTTGTCGTATTGTACATCTGTTTTAATCCGTGAGTCTCTCTCACAAGCTGGTCGCATTTTTGTACGACCGCTTTATGCTGATTTCGAAAATAATCTGCTTCTTGAACAGCTTGATCACATCGACTTATTATTTCTGCATGCTTCCTCTTCAGTGTGTCCAGTTCGCGCATTGCATTAACACACTGATCTCGTAACCGTTCATAGTCACTTTGCTGATGGTCTTGGACACTGGTTTGGCTGGTCGATGATTGTGAAGCCTGATGAGATAATGCCCTGGGCATTGTGGCTGACTTTTCTTGGAATACATAAGGCAGGAATGCACTTCGATTAATTTGGTCCGATTCACTGCCATTTCTGCCCCAACTCCTTGGCCTAAGATCCATCCTATAACTACTTAGCCTCTCTTTACTAACATCGTGACCAGTAACACTTGTACTTCTTCCGAGAACTTTCTTTCTACTACCTAGATAAATAAAAGCCACAAAAATACTTTAGATAAAAACAAAATAATTAAACAAACAAATAAACAAACACAAAAAGAAAAGCCCAAAAATGTTACAAACAGAGCTAGCAATGGCAGGATTTCAATAGAGTGAAATAACTTCAAAACGTAAGCAAATTGCAAACTTAGTTAAGATATCATTTTATTTCAACTGCCTCTGGAAAATTCTCCTTCTGGGCTATACAGTTCAGCTCTTCTCTTCGAAACAGCATCCTTTAAAGACCCAAAATATCATAGCCCATGCGACTTTTTCTCAACTGGTGGAATTTATTGATGTAGTAGTGGTTACTGTTCAATGCATCATCGTTTATGAACTTGTTCATACAGGTATAAATATCTAGGATTGCACATAAGTCAGAAAAACATTTTAAAACCAGGAAGGGTATGGCATGGACCCCCTGAAACAAATGAAAAAAATCTGGTAATCTCATATTGACTGGACGTTTAAGATTAAGGGTTTTTTGTGTCATTATGGACCTTATTTTCCTCTATGGCTCTGAAACATGAGCCCTCCCGGCTGAAAAAAACAACGTCGCCTGCATGGTTGTTATACTAATCTTCGGAGACCTCCCCACAATTACAACTTTAGTCCGGAAGAGAAGCCTCCGGTTTGCAGGGAGGGAATTGTACCCTGGTCTCAGATGCACTGGTGTCATATTTTGCTCTGTGGAGGCATCCATCATCGACCAAAATATCACGAAAGCTAACTTTCCCAGACACCATATAAAGTAACGCATCGAGAGCCATGGCAGATCTTTACACAACAATGACTGATATTGTATACTGGAAAGGTGTATGAGTTCGGATGTGGCCGCAAAATGATGAGATAACGATGATGATGATGTCGAACACAAAGTCATGGTTAACTGCAGTTGCATATTTTTTCATAATGCCAAAGCAATCCATTTTTAGGTATATTAAATGTCAATCCCTGAAACTTTGTTTATCCGTACCTTGTAAATTTACACGGGAAATCTGCCTAGCGTCAATTGTTTTGCCTGGATAACTTTTTTCGATTTGGTAGAAGGGCAGGTAGGATACTGGCGTGATCTTGTGCGGTGGCTGACCCAGAGTTCGCCCTTTGAGCAATTCACTTCTTTCTAACGCCTTACAACGTGGGAGTTAGTGCCAGACAACTATGTACAATAGGAATGGGCATTATTGCAAGTGCAATACAATTTAATAAACAGAACAAAAACGTTCAAAAACGAATGCCCATATGGGAATTATTAAAAATGCTTTGTTATTCAAAGCAGCATGGTAAAGAGACTCCATTTTGTAACGTGAAGGTTTACCAATCTACTATGACTTCAGAAGATAATGGAAAAGGATCATGGAGGAGAGGAGAGGAAGTCTTGACTTGACACTTCATGTACTTTTACCCCAAGTGAAACTCTTCTGTAAACAGACTCAAGTATTATAAAGAATGATATGAACAGAATATTGCGCCGAATTTTAAGAAACAAAACATACTGTTTCTCGCGCTCAAGCACGAATATAAAAAATACCTTCTAAAATACTAAGAATGACAAATTTCAAATTTATAACTGAGTGTTTCACATCTGAAGCGCGTATCTGTTAAAATGCGTTCTGTTCCCTGTTTTATCGCTTCTGTGTACGTCTATAGCATTTTCGTAACAAAAGTCTCAATCACGAAAATGAACCAACAATCTGGAAGCAAGCACTCTGCTTTTCGTGCTTTTCTTGTCTTTAACTGTTTCTCATAAGTCTTTTACTGTTCTGGTCAAAAGTCTATTGTCATATTACCTCTAATTCCTTCTCTGTTTACTTTCTGTCTTTTTCCAGTAATCTCTTCTTTAACACATTTTTCCCGGCGCATTTATTTCCTAGCATGTGTGTGACAAATCTCATCTTCCTACTTTGTACGCTATCTAAAACCTCTCTTTCAGCTCTCGCATTTTCAAGGACGATACATTTAACATTTTCTCCGATAACAGCTCCACAGAAACGTAAGGATAACAAATGCGCTATCTAAATTCTCTTTGCTCGCTTTTTTACCTCCAAAATATTCACTTTCAAAAATCTCATAACTGACCACCAGGGTATTTCCTTTCATTTATTAATTCGCTTTATATGTGTGCCCAGATGACAACCAGCTCCATTCCCCATTATCCAACACTCATCATCATTATATTCGGTTTAACGTCCGTTTTACATGCTAGCATGTGTTGGACGCTTTCTTGAAATTGACTTCCAAGTTATCCTATCCTTCACCAGGTCTCTGCTGACACCTTTTTGTTTGAGATCCATCCTTATCACTTTCTCCCATGTTTTCTTCGGTCTTCCTCTGTCAGTGGTTCCTGTCACCTTGATTGTTCTGCATCTACTTGCCCAAGCATTCTTGTCCATTCTCTCCACATGACGAAATCAATTAAGACTCCTATTCTGCATACAGCTGTCAATACTGTCCAGATTCAATCTCCTTCTGAGTTCATTAGAACTGAGCCTGTCCTTTAGACTTACATTGCACATCCATCTTATCATTCTCATGTCATTCCGCTCCATGCGGCTCACATCTTCAGCTTTCACTGGCCAAATTTCACTGCCATACATCATTGTGCTACGTACACAACACTGTTCTTTTAAAAGCCATTAAAGATTTTCTTCAGAATGAAAATAAATACGATGTCAGCGATATATCTCTTCATGTTTGAGTCTCTTATTTAAATGTCTTTCAACTCATAAGTAGCATGCATATTTTTATACGCACTAAAAGAAAAAAACAACAACCAAGAGTATGCTCGACTGGATGCCATCCTTTTTCTCTCAGTATATTTCAGTTTTATTCACGGAGCTTATTCTCAAACCAGCTGTTGCAGCCTGATTTATATAATTTGCAAATACATTTCCCATCTCTGTCAATTGGCTACAACACTTTCAGTAAATTCTCAATTCTACTAAAAGTGTTATACGTGGTTATAAGTGACCAAAAAGACAGGCATATGGATTCTCATAGGCCTCGGAAAAGAGACATTGATAAAATTGATTCCTGGAACACCTGTAAGATATTTTAAATCCATTCAACTCCAATCACCAAGTTTTAAATATATAGGAAAATATAATTGTCTTTGATGTATGTATTCATGTTTGTATGCATGTATATTGAAGTGTATGTATTTATTAACTTACCTGGAATCCATTAGTACACAGTAATATATATTAATATCTAAATACATGTATGTATGTGTGCAAATATGTATGTATGTATCTATGTATGAATGTATGTATAAATGCATGAATGAATGTATGCAAGAATGAATTAATGTATGAATATATGTATATATGTATGTATCTATACATGTATGCATGTATGCATGTATGCATGCATGAATGTATGTATCCATGAATGTATGTATGTATGTATGTATGGATGGATGGATGGATGGATGAATGTATGTATATATGTTCATATGCACATTTGCATGCATGTATGCATGCATGAATATAAGTATGAATGTATGTATTTATGTATGTATGTAGGTATGTATGCATAAATGAACGTATGTATATATGTATGTATGTGTGTTGGAATGTATGTATGTATGTATGTATGTATGTATGTATGTATGAATGAATGTATGCATGCATGAATTAATGTATAAATTTGTGAAAATATTTGTGTACATATGTATGTATTTTTGTGTTATCTTGTGTATTTGTATAAAAAAGAGTTCAATGAAAGTAGAAGTGCAATATACATAAGGTAAAATATGAAAAATATGAACTATGAATGTATGTATATATGTATGTATGTATGCATGCATGTACAAATGTGTGAATATCTTTCTATTTATGTATGTATGTATATCTATATATGTATATATATATATATATATATGTATGTATGAATGTATGTATGGTCTGGAATAACTGATTTGCTTTTGAATCAGGTACCTGTAAGGCAAAATGATCATTTATTTGTCTGGTTTGGTTTCAGAAAGAAATCAATTGGATTTAAAAAGTAAAGCATGATCCATACATAATAATCCTTTGACACCTGGCATCAAATTGATCTATCTTTGAACCAATTAATACTGTTCTAGTTATGCTTTAGAGTGATGTGTTTGATTTTGAATATGGTACCTGTAATCCATGATGAGAATTAACTGTCAAAAAACACATTTTATTTATGTAAAATTCTTAAAATATTTAATTTTTCACTATATAAACAAACCATTGTTAGATAAAAAGCAATGTGTGAGGTAGATCTCGTCATATATGGGTATGTTTGTTGTTTTCTTATTTTGTGATGCCCTCAACTATCAAGCAATCAAGTAATAGCAAAACAAATAAGATCAAATAAAAGCTGCACCAAAAATAAGTTTACTGCAAAAGTAGTTGGTACCCAAAAGCATGGGGTTGGATTAGTGGTACCCATGAAGTATACAGCCGTAAAAATTTAAAGACTTGCAACAATTCTTTTTGGAAAATTAAAAAATAGAGGGGTACATATACAAAAACATTGAGATGAACTTTGACAAGAAGTAGAAAATAGTAAAAGCAAGTCATACTTTGTAAAATATGTAATGGTTTGAATGATGACTTTTATAATTGAGAAAAATAGATATATACAGCTTCTTGTTAAAATTAAAGTTCAGTGTTAAAATAGACTTACATCAGGGATCTGTGCTAAGGAATTTGGAATTTGGAATTTAGCAGTGGCCTTCCATGAAAAGTTTTCTATGCAGATGACCTTTCAATAATTGTTAAGTCCAAAAGAGCTTGGAAGGAGGAATTTGGCATAAAAAACAACATGGAGGGTAGAGGTCCAAGAGTCAATATAGTAAAGACCAAGATAATGTTATGCAGTACTAATGACAGGCCTATTTTTGCATCTGGTAAATACCCATATGGTGTGTGCATAAATGAAGTAGGTAGAAACTCAACATGCTGCAACTTTTTGTAAACAATGGGTACACAAAAGATGCAACAGTTTGAAAGGATGGCTTATTAGTACATTAAGTATTAAATGCTGTGATACCTGAAAATGAAAATGAAGCACACAATATCAAACAAAGCAATGTTGAATATGTAGGTGTGGATAAGTTTTGCTACCTAGAAGATATGGTTAGTCCTGGTGGTCCAGCAGAAGCTAGCTCTAAAACCGTAGTTGGAATATGTTGGTAGAAATTTAGGGAGCTTCTGCCACTTTTGACTTCCAGTGATTTCCCATAAAATGGAAGGCAATGTTTAAAATCTTGTGGTAGGAGTACTATATTTTATGGCAGTTTTATGTCCGACTCCAATGGACAGAAATGCAGATGTTTGATGGATGTGTAACATCATTCTGTCTGAATACAGACTTCAATGAAATAAGTGACAGGAATTTAAACATTTCTGCAGTCATGCAGCAAATGTGTTCAAGGTGGGTTGAAGATAGCCCACAGAAAACATTCAATCAAGTTGTGCAGAGTGATTTTCAAAACGGTCACCTTAAAAAACACTGATATAAGATTGCCATGGGTGGTGAGATGCTATCAAGATGACACCATCCTGCATATGCTAGCATTTAATGGAAGTTAAACAATGATGATAATAATGATGATTAATACCCCAAATGACATACATTTATAAAAGCTTGATTTTTAAGCACTAGTCCCTACAACATACACTGGGTTTTTCAAAAAGGTTGTGAATTATTTAAAAGACTTCAAGAATCTTTAAGATTGCCAAGCAAATGAAGGTCACTGAAATTTTCAAGATACACTTACAACAGGTTTCAAAACATCAAAATTATTTTCCTTTCAAATTAGCAAAGCATGCTTGCTATTATATATTTTTAAGCATGCAAATTAGTAAACC
Source organism: Morbakka virulenta (assembly GCA_003991215.1). NCBI lineage: Eukaryota > Metazoa > Cnidaria > Cubozoa > Carybdeida > Carukiidae > Morbakka > Morbakka virulenta. The sequence goes on along the minus strand of RDPX01000029.1, from coordinate 2,579,756 downwards.
ATGCATGATTGAGGAGCAGTGGCTTAATGGTTAGTGCAACTGCATAGTAACCAGGAGTTCTGGGTTCAATTCCCCGAGCTGTCGAGGAGAATTTGGAACTTTTCAAAGAAAAAAAAAGCCATTGGTAGGCGTCAGGAAAAGCATCCAGCCAAGAAATTCCTCACTACCAAATCAAAGTCCCTCTGAAGGGCACCGTCTGAGCCCCAATGGCTGGGGGGAAATGTCATTAAAACTAAAAACATGCTAGGCAAGTGTACTTCAATTTTAGACTAAACGTTCTAACTTTTATATGATATGTACACTAAAAAATCAAGGAACTAAACAGTAACAGTGACAATAAAAAGGAAGCTTACTTTGGCAATTTACCCAACTATTAACAAGAAACCAACCACTCATTTCTAGAGCCTTTATGACATACGTTGTTTCTGGTCATGGAATTAACATTCTTCAAAAAGTAGATGTCCTTTCTTATGATAGATTCAAGTTTCAAAGTAAAACCATTCAGTGATACTAACTAAAGACTAAAAAAAAAACTAATTTGCCTTGCCTTGAGCAATGGAAATGTTAATGCCCTATCTTTTATTATGATCTAATAGATATCCAGTCCAGAAGTGTGTACCATTACTCAATTCCAAGCTTAAGGTACTGACATGCATCCAGGAAGCTGATAGAAATCATTTGGTGAAAATGTAGATGTAATGATTTTGAAAGCAATTGCAGTCTTTGAAAAAAATTCAGAAACAACTGTGAGGTGCTTTGGAAAAAAGTATAAAATGCAAAAAGCAATGTGACACTATTTACTTTAAGGCCTTGGATCAATTTATGATTCCTTGCTATTAAAACCTAAGTTGGAAGTGTCATCAAAATTACAATCCTTTATGAGAAAAAGTTCATAAAAATTTTAAAAAGTATGTTGAATAATAAAAAATAATCTGAAGGATTTTACTGTATCCAAAGTTAGCAAGTGGACAGAAAAAATAAAGCTAGTTACATTTAATTACAAATTTAAAAAAACAAAAAAAAATTACATTTGAGGCCATGAATTAGTTTTAAAATTTGTCATAGATATTATGCAAAATGGCATTTTTTGAAATGTTAATCAAATTTGTACTTTACTTTTAGCCCATAAGTCTAGTGGCAATCAAAATACTTTCAGGGTTGACACAGAAACAATTGTAAAGGCATTATTCAATGAAATAACTTTTCAAGCTAATTTTTTATGTCCAACATTCAATTTTTCCTTTCATTTTCATAAAAGAATTTCTTTCAGTAGATTTGAACCTCACAAAACACTATCCTACTGAACTGCATATAACCATCATTTAAAAAAGGTGGAAAAAATAAAGTTTTATTTAAAGTACTAAGTAAACTAAAAAAAGACCAGTCTATTCTCAATGTCTTTTGTCTTGCTTCAAATACATTGTAATTTCATTATATGTTCTTAATTTTATCAAAGTATTTCCAAATTGTGCACAGATAAATTAATTTTTGGAAAACTCAAAAGGTTAAAATTTCACACAATCTGTAAACAATGTGTTTACAGGGGGAAATTGCTTAGTGAGGTATGTACTACATCAGTTTTCACTTGTTATGCTATGGAGATAATCAAATTAATTTTTCCTGACAATCTTGGGTGGCTTATAAACAACAGCAGCACCCAAAGTTTGACAAAACACCAAAATGGTTGTATTACAGATGGTAGGCATTTTATAAGCTCAAGTGATAATAAACTGGCCATCTGGTTTACTTCTTTTTTTATATTGAAAATTCTCTTAATTCAGAATTGCTTATTCAAAATTGACAGATATATTGTTAATTTATAAAAACAAAAGTCAGTGAAAGCCATTAGTGTAAGAGCCTTGTTACTTATCACTTATGATGCCATCAACATGCAAACACTATACAACTATTGTACAGCCATTGCCTCCTTATCAAAGTTTAATTTCCTGAGTGTATTTCATGCTCTATTAAGTTTCCTGACATATATTTGTCCTACTCACTTTCATGGCAGCCAAAAAAATACTGACCAGCATGGAGCACCACCTGTGAACCAGAATACCCTTATGCCCTTAGTATCCTGGAGCCAAGTATCACCAGATTGACTTTTGCCCACTTCATAGGTCATTCATTCAAGGTACCTGTGATTCCAGTATATCCCCCACTCCATTGGACATTATTTTAAAGATAAATTTTATTTGCTAACTATATATTGGCTGGACAAAAGGGCCTCCACGTCATAGAGTGACATGGTGGTGGAATACTTCTGTTGAAAATTATGTGAAAGAGAAGAGAAGGCTGTGGAGTCAATGGAAAAAGGGGTTAGTTAACAAAGAAAGGTATCTGGAGGCCAAGAGAGTAGCTAGGCAAGCAATCTACAAAGCAAANCATTCATTCAAGGTACCTGTGATTCCAGTATATCCCCCACTCCATTGAACATTATTTTAAAGATAAATTTTATTTGCTAACTATATATTGTAGTTGACCAAATCCTTTGACTTGATAACCTGTTAATAGTACTAAATGGAATGCCTGAAATTGTCCATGCAACAAGAAACCTCTCACTGTAACAAGGAGTTCCATTCTGCAGAATAATATGAAAATGATATGGAGGTAGATGAAGAAGTTACACAAGATGTACACCGAGATAAATTAACCTAGAAAATACAAATAAGCTTGCCATGTGCTGCCTCATTAGCAAAAATGGCCTGGTTTAATACAATTCAAGGCATTGTTGAGAGGCAAAATATAAAAATCCTGTATCTCGGTGCTACTCAAGCAAATTCATTAGATATTCTCCTTGATTTGGCAAGGTAAAGCATTTTCATAGACTAGAAAACTTCAATCTTATCACTATTCATATGGAATGTGGACAGATCTCTATGCAATAATAAGAGGTATAAGCCTTACATACAACATATATATATATATATATATATATATATATATATATATATATATATATGCAATAAAACCTTCTGCAATTCTATCTTACAAGTGTTATTCTACACAATGTGATGTACAAACCCAACCAAACTAGGGATAAGATATTCATTTTGTGTCAAGTGTTCCACCATAAGGTCATGTAACAACAGCCCACAAATTTGTTTCATTGTCTTCCATGCAAGCATAAACTCTATGAAACATGTATCACTGTGGATTATCAGATTAAGTGATGGAACACCAAGGAATTCATCAGCACCTTCATGACAGCACAATTTTGAGAATATGAGGAAGAAATTGATACTTGTAACCTCAAAACTGGTGTGCAACAAGACTATCTTTTAGCTTTTCTTATTTAACCATTTTGTTGACTAAATCGTAAGAAAATGCAATGGGGGAATACCAAAGATATCCAAATCTTTAAAAACTCTTTAAAGAAACTATTCTTAATTGCTATCAGACACTGACAGTTAACACATTTAAAAGTATTTGGTTTGTAATAAAATACAAATTTCCTCCTTCTTAAAGAAAACTCTAAACAACTTTAAAGTCACACATAACACAATATTTATTTCCTTGAAAGTATGGTAGTAATGTCAGTATGATCTGAAAATAAAAGATAAATTAAAAATCACAAATACAAAAAATATGTATGTTTAAATCTCCTGGCAAAAATTTGGTTACCTTCCTAAAAAATTGAAGATGCATAAGTGTTACTTGTGGCATCTTATAAGCTTACCATGACATAATTTTTAATTCCTGTTTTCTCTTTATAATATATTTGTGGATGCTCAATGTATTTCTGGTCATCAATGTTCTGTATTGCATGTACACTTATATACTGCCAAAAATTAAATAATTTGCTCATGTTGCTCCCCAAACAGTTATGAACATTTCAGAATATATATCATTATAATGTTTACTGGAAAAAGGTAGATACTCTCATATTAACGACTTTTTATTGTCAGATTTATATATTCAGAATCTCTTGGATTCTATGCCAAGTCAATTTCCCAGATGACATGTTATTTGAATAAATCATAAAAATCTCTAAATTTCTTATGCAATTCACTCTTGTTTTAAAACCAGTATTAGTAATGTGAAAACAATTCATATGGGTGAACTAACTGGAATACACAAAACTTAAAAACTGCTAAGTGATCATACAAACCAGGGAAGTAAAACTAATTACAAAGACAATGCTGTATCTGCCGGGTAATAATTGACAATTGCCATGTTTAATGCATTTATAATTAACTGTCATGACTTTCAAGATTTGCAGGATGTTTAATTTTAATGAAACAGCTTTTGGAATTCAAAAGATCAGTTATTACACATGATTCCTAAACACTGCATAATTGCTATGAACACTGAGTTATTCACATCTTTTTTCATAAATGTTTTATAATTAAAAAGGAATATGAATGCCACCTTAATTTTTTCATATTTTATCATTTTTATAGCTTCAATATCTAAGATTGAGCACTTAGTCCTTGGCAGACTAAAGAAGAATGGTGTCCAGCTTCTTTCTCCACTTCTGATAGATTCAAATGTCTCTTTTCACCATGTTAAGAAGGGTGAACCCCAAAAATGTCAAAGTTAAGAGTATGTATGAAATCCCAATAACATTTACAGTAACCCTTAGCACTGGAGTAAATTCCATTCCTGGAAATAAGTCAACTTCATAAATAAATTTAGTCACGACTCTTTGCAAAAATGTGATCAAGGATGTCATAGAAGCATTCTAAAATCTGGAACTTTATTACAAATAAATGTTGAAATGGTGTAATATGATTAACCAGATTATAATATCTTCAAAATAAAAGACAACTTTATTTAAAATAAGCAAAACTTTCTCAGTTCAAACCATCTTTAATCTTCCACTGGAATTGTTAGCTAGCACTGAATTTTTAAGTGATGGAACAAGGTGAATCTTTAGAGGTCTATCTATTGAAAAAATGACTATACTGGACTACAATCAAATTAATACTAATTAGTTGCACAATGATTTCACATTTCCCCCTGATAAAAATACAAAATTTAACATTTCCATCAGGTGAAGATGGAACTTTATAACAATCTCATCTTAGTTTTGTTAAACTATGCTTTGAACAGTTTCAATTTCAAATGAGGTTTGTATGTGCACACCATAATTGATAATACCAGGACTGAACCTGGAATATTAACCAACTGGTAATTTGTAACTTTCTAAGTACTTTCATGTAGCTAATCCCATTCATTTTACATCAATTAAAATGCTCTGACTTGACTTCATGGCTACAGAAAGCTTTTTATTGAGTCCATAAAATATTTAAGATCCCTGTAGCATTACAGTGCTTAGCTTGTGTCCTTGTTTCTAATGTTGGCATTATAATTCCAATCTATCAACATTCCTGTGTTGGCTACCAAACTACAGAATATATGTAACCAGCTACCTGTCATACAAAACAATGAGTGGAATACATTCACACACCCATACATTTTTCATTTGGCAATCCAGGGTGACACAAATGCTAGCCAAGAGGTATGCTAGCTATAGGATCTTTTAAGTTGCCATATTATCAGTTAGTATATTTACATTTGTAAAATGGCTATTTTCTATCTTTTCTTTCTTATTTCTTCCCTCTACCTTTACTTGGTATTATAATTCCAATCTATCAACATTCCTGTGTTGGCTACTAAAATAAAGAATATGTGTAACCAGCTACCTGTCATACAAAGCAATGAGTGGAATACATTCACACACCCATACATTTTTCATTTGGCAATCCAGGGTGACACAAATGCTAGCCAAGAGGTATGCTAGGTATAGGATCTTTTAAGTTGCCATATTATCAGTTAGTATATTTACATTCGTAAAATGGCTATTTTCTATCTTCTCTTTCTTATTTCTTCCCTCTACCTTTACTTAGTATTATAATTCCAATCTATCAACATTCCTGTGTTGGCTACTAAAATAAAGAATATGTGTAACCAGCTACCTGTCATACAAAGCAATGAGTGGAATACATTCACACACCCATACATTTTTCATTTGGCAATCCAGGGTGACACAAATGCTAGCCAAGAGGTATGCTAGGTATAGGATCTTTTAAGTTGCCATATTATCAGTTAGTATATTTACATTCGTAAAATGGCTATTTTCTATCTTCTCTTTCTTATTTCTTCCCTCTACCTTTACTTAGTATTATAATTCCAATCTATCAACATTCCTGTGTTGGCTACTAAAATAAAGAATATGTGTAACCAGCTACCTGTCATACAAAGCAATGAGTGGAATACATTCACACACCCATACATTTTTCATTTGGCAATCCAGGGTGACACAAATGCTAGCCAAGAGGTATGCTAGGTATAGGATCTTTTAAGTTGCCATATTATCAGTTAGTATATTTACATTCGTAAAATGGCTATTTTCTATCTTCTCTTTCTTATTTCTTCCCTCTACCTTTACTTAGTATTATAATTCCAATCTATCAACATTCCTGTGTTGGCTACTAAAATAAAGAATATGTGTAACCAGCTACCTGTCATACAAAGCAATGAGTGGAATACATTCACACACCCATACATTTTTCATTTGGCAATCCAGGGTGACACAAATGCTAGCCAAGAGGTATGCTAGGTATAGGATCTTTTAAGTTGCCATATTATCAGTTAGTATATTTACATTTGTAAAATGGCTATTTTCTATCTTCTCTTTCTTATTTCTTCCCTCTACCTTTACTTGGTATTATAATTCCAATCTATCAACATTCCTGTGTTGGCTACTAAAATAAAGAATATGTGTAACCAGCTACCTGTCATACAAAGCAATGAGTGGAATACATTCACACACCCATACATTTTTCATTTGGCAATCCAGGGTGACACAAATGCTAGCCAAGAGGTATGCTAGGTATAGGATCTTTTAAGTTGCCATATTATCAGTTAGTATATTTACATTTGTAAAATGGCTATTTTCTATCTTCTCTTTCTTATTTCTTCCCTCTACCTTTACTTGGTATTATAATTCCAATCTATCAACATTCCTGTGTTGGCTACTAAAATAAAGAATATGTGTAACCAGCTACCTGTCATACAAAGCAATGAGTGGAATACATTCACACACCCATACATTTTTCATTTGGCAATCCAGGGTGACACAAATGCTAGCCAAGAGGTATGCTAGGTATAGGATCTTTTAAGTTGCCATATTATCAGTTAGTATATTTACATTTGTAAAATGGCTATTTTCTATCTTCTCTTTCTTATTTCTTCCCTCTACCTTTACTTAGTATTATAATTCCAATCTATCAACATTCCTGTGTTGGCTACTAAAATAAAGAATATATGTAACCAGCTACCTGTCATACAAAGCAATGAGTGGAATACATTCACACACCCATACATTTTTCATTTGGCAATCCAGGGTGACACAAATGCTAGCCAAGAGGTATGCTAGGTATAGGATCTTTTAAGTTGCCATATTATCAGTTAGTATATTTACATTCGTAAAATGGCTATTTTCTATCTTCTCTTTCTTATTTCTTCCCTCTACCTTTACTTAGTATTATAATTCCAATCTATCAACATTCCTGTGTTGGCTACTAAAATAAAGAATATGTGTAACCAGCTACCTGTCATACAAAGCAATGAGTGGAATACATTCACACACCCATACATTTTTCATTTGGCAATCCAGGGTGACACAAATGCTAGCCAAGAGGTATGCTAGGAATAGGATCTTTTAAGTTGCCATATTATCAGTTAGTATATTTACATTTGTAAAATGGCTATTTTCTATCTTCTTTGTCTTATTTCTTCCCTCTACCTTTACTTATGTTTATATTTGGGGCTTTTTAACTTATAGGCCAGCTACCCTTGCACCTCATCTATTAATAACTGAGTTCTGACTATTTAATATGGTTAGGTCAATATAATAAAGTAATAAGAAGAAACAAAAAATATGCTTAACCTTGATCCTTCGTATGACACGCTTGGTTTATGAATCCAGTGTGAAATAAACCATAAATAGTTACGTTAAGGTCTTTTTACACTCGTCTGTGGTCCTTGAATTAGAATTAGAACTTTTTTGGAGTGTGCTAGGAATTGATGAGTCAAAATGACTTGGCAATTTCTGGTGGATGATTTTGTTAAGGTAAGATCTAAGCGTGACTTCCAACGTGGTTATCTGACAAGAAACATGAATAAAAATAACCGAATCCCCACCTGAAAGTTGAAACAGTAAACAGTAACAAGGCTACAATCATGTTTCATTAAACGAGTTGGCACATCTATCTCAAACTTTAGTCATCATTAACACCTAGTTCATATCCTGAGTATTATCAGGTATCCCCTTAGAACTGATGCCACTTGGCAATTTCACTAAAACAGAAAACATGGTTTTCTTATGCCTTTCTTAAACCCAAGATGTTGCTACCAATACAATCGTGTATCAAGTTCTGTCTGTGCAAACCGTGTTATTTATGATACTATTACAATATCAAGGTTTCAAAATGTTAGCGCTTGACTTCAGCACTCATCTCTGAAGGTGCTCGTCTATTTCGCTTAAACAACAAATCCTACATTGGATGAAACGATGAAGACTTTTGTTGCGAAATGTCAGTTTGCAAGGAAGTGAAAAAGTTGATGAAGACGATACAATCATGTTTGAGATGACATTACAACAATATTGTACTTGATAGACAAGTTCTTCTTGGGAATATTACCACAAAAAAACATTAACAATACTGACACCAGCTTAAACCAAGCAACGGCATGTATGAAATTACAGCCTCCTTACTCGTGTCTGCATTTCCATGTTTAATTTTACCTTTTGACAGCAAGGACGATTCTTCTACGATGTATTGAGCATTTATTTAAATGGATTTTTTCGTAATTGGGAATGTAAAAAGTGGTTATAAACACGTATTTATTTATGAGGCAGTTGTCTGGGCGATCGACCGCAGTCTGACTTTCTTTAACACACTTACTTTCCAAATCTTACTTTGTCAACTCAAACAATCCGTTATTTTCTGACATCCATACGTGAAAAGCAAGAAACTATTACAAACCTCTTCAAAATCGCTAATCTGCAAAATACTTCTGGCGTCAATTATAAAATGATGGCGATTGGAGCCTTTCATGAGCAAGTGAGTGATCATTGAAAAATAAAAAAAAATAAAAATCTCTCACTGCAACAAAAAACTTCCAAAGTCATATTCCAAAACAAATGAGATACAAATTTAATACTGACCTATCCCCGTTGTTGTATCGGCTGTAAAATCTAATGATGCTTTTAACTGGGAATACTGACTTTGAAGTGTGCCCCAGAAAAATAAAACTTTGTCATCATCCTTCGCGAGAACAATGTCGAGCAAGAAAGCAAGTTGGCCCTCAGTTGGCTTGCAATGAACTGTTGAGCTTTCTTCTGAGGTCAAAACCTGGGATGCCAACAGCGACGATAGCAACCGATCAACAGAGACGAGATGGTGGAGTTTATCTCGGTTCTGCTCCAAGAAATTTCGAGCATCTGTTGCTCTTTTCATGGCACGCTGATCCCGTGGGAGGAACTGCCGATTTCTTAAGATTCCATGCCAAATTAGAGTAAGTTTCACTTTAAAAGGTAGATCTATTCGTTAATTAAGTAACTGTGACCTCTGGTTGCACCCGCTTCGTTCAAAAAGGCAAGAGCTCTGATTTAGCTACTGTCAACATTAAAAAGTTGCCAAATGATTGGCATCCAATTTGTAAATCTCCTGTACAATAATGTCTTAAGGATTCAAACAAGTGATGCACTCAACCGGTACGAAAATACTGTACCGTTACACCAAAACAATACCTGCTAAAATAAAAGAAATTGCAGGCCGAAACATCGTGTTTCAAAAAAAAATGGGTAGTTGTTGAATCAAGAAGATGAAAGGGGGTGACGAATCTTAAGATAATAGCTCCTCAAATTTCTGGTAAAGCCTTCACTCCACCGCAATGAGATGAGAATAGTAACTGAAATGAAAACTTGACAAGTGATACAAAGATCCAATTTTGAAAAAAATGCTGCTCTTCTTAATATCCGTCTGCCTGTAAGTTATTTTTGCATCCATGTGTTGGAATTAAGTTACGCCAAGGTTCAATGTGCGACCACATCTGAATTTATTGCGCAAAACAGAAAATAAGCATTAAGAAGCAAATAAAGAGCTTTTTTCAAGAAATGATAGCATTGATATTTTGCAAGATCGTTCGTCATTTTTAACAGGATGAAGAACGTTCTTCAAGGATTTTCTTGAAAGCTTTAGTATTACAAGACCATTTCTATTCTCCAACAAACAATTTTTTTTCGCCACCCTAAAATTTTAAAACACTTCCTGAAACACCTTAACTTTATTGGAATGAAAAAGTTGCTTTGGTGAACTACTAAGAACCCGACCATCTATTAATTACAAGTTTAGAACATCTTTCCCTCGGATTATTTTCATCTCTTGTGATGTCACTTTTCAAAAAGGAGTCTTTCGGCCTATGATCTCTAAATTATATCACAAGCGATAGAGATCGATGGACAGCATAAAATGACACCCAACTCCTTCTTGCTGTCACAGTGTAAAGTTGAGAATATTTTAACAATAAAAATCAGCCAAGGCAGTGAAAGCTTATGGAGAATATTAAGAGATTACCAGTGTTTAATGATGTCATTGAAAAACTTTTTTTTTCCGTTAGTTTTCCACCGAAGCACTAAAACATTTTGCAGCTACAACCAGACCTTTGCTAAGTACTGCATCTATTTCCTAAGCTCTTTGAGTTTCTTTATGATCAACGACCCCATTCTGTATTTTTGAGACAGGATTTGGGACAGCGGCCCCTCCTGCAACTTCGTACACTTGCCCCTGTGACAGCAAATTATAGTCCAGCTCTTTGAGATGTGTTTCAAGGGTATTTTGAGAGGTGGATAAACATGAACCACTTTTGTTGGCCACCTCGGTAGATGATGATGTGCAGTGACACACCTTGTATTAGAGTTACACACCTCGACAATGTGACGATTTTCCCATTCAATTCCTGAGGCAGACGAAGGTTTTCAATATAATGCGCGTGGATATTTTTCAGAGGTACTTTTAAAGCCGTCAGTTTTTTAGTTTTATAGCATTAACGATACAAAAATGTATTGTTAATGCTATAAAACTTTTTACACAAAAATATAAATCAACAATGCTTCTAGAAAAGCACTAGTATTACTATGCTAGTGCTTTCCTAGAAGCATTGTAGTAAATCACATCTTTTTTTCAGGATCTTTTGACTCAGTCTTAGTAGTAACTGCTCTCACTTTAGCACATTTGAATTTAAAAGTTAAATATATATATATATATATAGTAATATTAGTAAAGTATACCAATGTTCACTAAGAGTGCTCAATGTTTCCAGAGCGTTTATAAATCCAGTATAGCATACAAAATAACTAGACAATTTGTCTAGTTATTTTGTATGTTATACTGGATTTATATATATANCTTCTAGAAAAGCACTAGTATTACTATGCTAGTGCTTTCCTAGAAGCATTGTAGTAAATCACATCGTTTTTTCAGGATCTGTTGACTCAGTCTTAGTAGTAACTGCTCTCACTTTAGCACATTTGAATTTAAAAGTTAAATATATATATATATATATAGTAATATTAGTAAAGTATACCAATGTTCACTAAGAGTGCTCAATGTTTCCAGAGCGTTTATAAATCCAGTATAGCATACAAAATAACTAGACAATTTGTCTAGTTATTTTGTATGTTATACTGGATTTATATATATATATATATATGTTTATAATGAATATTTATACATGATAGTCTTCTTCAGAAATATTAAAGAATATCGTATTATACAAAGGTAGTCAATGAAGAAACGCAAAACCTTTCACATATCAGAGTTTTGCTTCTTTTCATTCACTACATTTGTATTATTCTATTATAGTACTCTACTTTAGTGGTTTAATGGTTAGTGCAGATGTACCATAACCAAGAGGTTCCGGACTCGATTCCCCGAGGGGGCGAAAAGAATTTATAACTTTACATAAGAAAAAGGCGTTGGTTCGAGCCAGGAAGGGCATCCAGCCAAGAGATTTGTCACTGCTGAAACGAAACCTCTCCGAAGGGCATGGTCTGAGTTCCAGTTACTGCGGGAAAATGACGTTAAAAACAAAAAAAAGGAATGACGCTTTCTCAGAAAATTGAGATGCTGAGAATAACTGGCAAGCCTTTAAGCTGTCTCTGACTCTTTAGTGAAAATTTGGATGAATACAAAAATAGGCAAAAATACATACACCTATTTATTACAACACTAAATCATATTTCTTTTTTTTTCTATTTCCTAATATTCATGCGTAGACAGCATATAAATGGTACCCGTACTTCGAAACGACAGCAAGCTTTGTTTTGTCTGTGTTGTTTAAACTTTCCATTACTTCAGTTTGCAGCACCATTTCTTTATCTCAATCAATCAGTGTGTCTTAATATCATCTTTCCTAAAGCTTTTACACATTTTTCCATTTTTGTTGAAATTAGATTACAGACAATTCAGAATTTAGTTTTGGCATAGATATCTTTTCTCGGGGCAGGCTATGTGGTTTCTTACCCATAAATCTATGTATTTAGTTACTTCAGGCTGTCTAAGACTTCTTTCACTGTACCTTTAGCTCAGCTAAGCACTGTCATGTTGTTCACAGATACTTTCTTAGGATTTCAAACCATTCTACGATCCTCATCACATCCTAAAGGTTGTAGAATATATTCCACAACAAGAGTACAAATGATAACTGGTATGAAATATTGTATAAAATTCCAATTGAATAGGAGACCCAATCAGTATAGAATTCTTTGCTAAACATAAACAATACTACTACGTTAATAGTTCTCTAATTCCCAGAAAGATCCAAAAGTGAATCAAAGACTGCATAACTATTGTATGTGAAGGAAATGAACAGCTATTGACTAAATCCACCTCGAAAGTTGACATGTCCAATTACACTGACCTGGCTTTTTTTGAATCTCTTCCCAGATTGAAATTTCAGGCTCCTCAGGATATCGCGAAAAACTTCATTCTGTGTAGAATTAACCATGTATCTATAAAGGTCGAGAAGTAGCAGCAAGAGCAGGGCCTATACAGTTAGAAACATTTTTCTGAACTTGATCAAGAACATCAAGATTAGATTAAGGAGGATGCGCCAACTGTACTCCATGGAAGGACGGATGGTATATTTATAGAATTTAATAAAGTAATTGGTTAGACACAAGCCGAAAGCAATGAACAGCTAAAAACATTGAAAAAATCTACTAAGAGTCAACAAGGTGTGTTTACTAGTCACAAGAAGATCCTTAACATTTTAGATCGGACCATTGTATTCCAAAATATTTTTTTGATGCAGTTGGAGTACAAGATTTCGCTCACTTTCCACAAAATTTTATAAAAGTGATGAAAAAATGTTGTGGAATGTGCAAAATCGAACAGCAACAAGAGAAGGCTTTATATGAAGAAATGAATTTTGATTGCTCTGATGTTGTCTCTTTCTAAACTATACGTTAGCTCCATAGAGCCGACACTTTGAAAAGGTTTTGGAATCTGCGACGGAAGATCACGTCAATAATGGAGAGTAAGTATCAGAATTATATTTTATTTAAATGATTCGGTGAGCTTGAATGACTTATCTTTCCGCACAGACATAGCCCAACGAATTTATTAAAGGAGGAAGGGCGTTGTTAATGAAGAAGGTCGGTAAATAAAGAGGAGCGGTAATATACAGATAAAACTACATTTTTGTTTTTGCAGTAAATAAGTATGTTAAATGACGTCATCTAAACATGAAGTTAAGGTCAGCAAGACTATTTTTGCTGTTGTTAATACCAAAGACATTTGTTTCCGGAATTCCACCAGAATGTGTAATTTCATGGATAACATTGAATGAGATTGCTTAACGGAACTAATATCCTTGACCTTTAAGGATAGACCGCACAACAGGACTATCTATTTTTAAAACAGGGAATCATGTTGTCTTAACTACAATCTTTTTCCACATTCAATTCACAAGGTTAAATGCTCTCAAAATCATTATTTTATCAAGTTGAGCTTATGCTTCTAAAATCAAAGTAACAATCAACTGTCGTGTTGTAGGCTTTATATTTCCTGGTTCAGAGTAATGACGTCAGATGCTGGCCATTTGTCATTAAATTCCACACTACAGTTTTTGAATAGGTTATTTCAAAATACGTTTGGTGTTTGAGTGCACTGGGTACATCCACCTGTAATAAATGCATCGTATAATATCATTTTATTCAGTAATATTTTAACTGGTTTGTCAAAATGGGCTTCAAAAGTATCCCAAGCTTGAAGTCCCTTACAAAAGAAAAAGGATCCATTGATATTTTCTCAAATATATAAAAGCAAATTCTTCATCGATTACACCATACGAATTTGATATTACGACATTGCGGTGTTCGAATTCCTCATTTAAAAGAGTTGTTCCTCGTTTAGTACTCCAAAATCTACGAATGGTTTAATCGTCGTGTCATCCCATTTTGCAGTCCAAGAGAAATTGACCTGTACTTTTTCATTTCCAGTCTGTATACCTTTCGAACCAATGGCATTGACACTTCTGTTTCCTACTATGTCCAAGTATACAGTAGTTTTGCCCAGTCAAATTACGCAATTTTGTGGTTAATTATTTTTTCATTGTTAATTTTCCCATATACATAAACTATGCTGCAAGGCTACCCGTACGATGGGACACATCCTTTTTTGCTCCTGTTGCTCTTCTTCGTAAAGAAATATTTGAACGATACATGAATTTTAAAAGCAGCCATTGCTACCAATAAAATCATTTTTTTAAGGTTTCGTTGTTTCCACATTTTTGGCCGTAAATAGCTCTGACTTTGAACATAATGATTTTCCTCGAAACCTTGTAAAAGCAACATTCGACTGTCTAGTTCAATATCTCTTCTTTGAATTCCACACTTGCTAGCTTTTCTCCATAACCATTAATTCTGCATCAATTTTCTTTATTTTTAGCAATTCATCGTCATTTTGAATCAATTCACGAATTTGTTTACGGTTTGCTTTTAAATAAAACTTTTTTAACGCATTGTATTACTTTCATTTGAATTCCATGGAATAAATTTCTTGTTTTCAACCTCATGTAAAAATTGTTTGGTTCAAAAGTTCACATTCTTATTGTCCTTTGATGAACCCAATTTATTAAAACAACTAACTTTTGACCCATTGTGTGTTGTAGTGTATGTAGTGTATCTCCGAAGTCTTTGACCCATTGTTTGTTGTAGTGTATGTAGTGTATCTCCGAAGTCTTTGACCCATTGTGTGTTGTAGTGTATGTAGTGTATCTCCGAAGTCTTTGACCCATTGTGTGTTGAAGTGTATGTAGTGTAGTTCCGAAGTCTCTGATGTCCTATTTCATTGCAATGTAAAAGATATTTACCTTTGTTACCATTTTTTACGATGACTTACCTTTTGCTAATTTGAATCTGAACTGAACAATTTGAAAAAGAGCATTAAAATAATACTGTTTCCAACAAAAGAAACCTCGAAAATTCTATAATTGCTTAACATAAACTGTTGATTAAGGAAATAGGCCGATATTAGGGTAACACTATGCATCTTCAAGGAAAACATGGGAGTTGGTATTTTAAGAACACATTTTTAGTTACATTCTGTATGTTTCGAATTAGGCCACAATCTAGACGATATATAAAGTTACTTTACTTGAAGTGTAGAAAAGAATATAAGCCTTTGGTGTAAGAGATTGGAGATCACCACGAATATCCAAATGTATAAGGGCCTTCTATAGGATATATACCTGTTTGAGATGAAGATGACCGAGAACTAGTATTGCATTATGATACATTTTCAATTGGCATATATCAAAAGAGAGACAAAGATTGTGAATAGTTTGGAAGGCCATGCACCTATGGAAAAGTAATATTTCCTAGTAGCTAGTAAATTCTATTACATTGAAGTGCAGATACTTGGAAATGGAAAGCGTGAAGTAGAACTAGTTGTTCCACCCACCTACAATCTGTGCACTACAAAACAAGCAAGCTGTAAAGGTTTTGGATGTAACTAAATACAGGAAATTGTCTGCATCCTTACAATTGTTCCAAGAAGAAGAAAAAAATTGTGTTTGCAAATAAATGCAAATAAAAATGAGATAAATGAATAAATTATTACCTAAAATAAGTTTCATTTATATAACTGCAGCGTTGGCCAACTTTTTGTATAAAATAGCTTATTTGCATATGGTGAGGGTAAGGGTCTATAATCGATACGAGCACGTATTTAAAAATTACAAAAATAACTTGGGATTTAAAAGAACGTGGACGTTTACAAGAGAAAATGCAGTAAAAGGTATTTGAGAAAAAGCTGCAACTTTTCCAGGTTTAAAAAGGCAAAACAAACTTTACCCAATTAAATTGTCTGACAATAAGTAAGACTAAATTTCATTATCTTTATTGTGGGATCCATGCAGAAAGGGTTGAACATCTGCGTTACCAGTTTGCAAACCGGCTTATAGATTTCCATAGGGAGGAGATGAAACTGAATTTGTTCGTCCAACCCTTTGACTTTGCAGTGGAAAACAGTCCTGATTGTTGCCAAATGAAGCTCATTGAGACTGACATGGACATTACATACGGCTACTCTGAAAAAAAACAGTAAATTTTCACAAAAAATGAGTGGGTGAGAACTATTTAATTTTTCCACATACCTGGAAAATGATCTTTCTCACTGATACCACCTATTGCCATAAGAAATTCTTTTACAGCTCAACTCCGTGATGGCAATACAATTAAAGGAGGAAGCCGGACGGAAGGCTTCCAGCTGTCAAAGCCAGATGACTCATGAATATAATGAAGAGAAACTATCATATGTGTCCAACCTGATATTGACACATTAAGCAAGGACAGCAATTGTGTGATATTAACGACAACAGTATGACCTGACTAAACAACGTAAAGAAATTGCAACTTTTTAATACTTGCTTGCTATTACAGTGTCCTTTTAACATCATTTATCAGAAGAAAGCAATTTAGTAAGTTATACGTAGCAGTTCTTGTATTCTCCATTTATTTCAACCTTTTATATTGTATATGTAAATAGATTTTCTGAATGTTAGGCTCATCTTGTTGTCTGAGATTCCTTATACTGCCCACTGCAGAAAATTGATGCACACCCCTGGAGTAACAAATAAAGAGGTTCCTGTGAAATGTGGTGCACTAGTAATACCGTTACCTCTTGTGTGAAAAATAAACAGCATCTTTTCTGCACTGAAACAATAAAAAACAACTGTAAAGCGATAACAAATACGTGTTAATGTTTCAAAAAATTTTAATTTGTCTATATTTCAATGATTTATCAGAAAAAGGAGTCAGCACAAACCTATCAATATATAGTACATATCGTAAAGGGGAAAAAAACACTGGATTTTGTAACAACTGTAAGTAATACTGATTTTAAAGGTTCCCAGAGTGGATTAACTAATTGGAAAGAAAAGTACGTTACTTTTTTGGTTCTTTGTCTTTCACTATTAAAAAGGCAAGTTTCAAATTGTTTGCAAAAACTTAAACAGAAATTTTACTCCCAGTATATCTTTAAGTTACAAGATACCTGCATGCCTTTTGTAATCAACAAAATTTCTTTTAAATATTAAGCTCGCAGCTTGCAAATTTCTCGGCACGAAGGAATAACAAATCATTTTTGAATTCTCCTTTTTTTTCAACGGATAAGTGGCTAACATTGTTTTCTTAACAAAAACTCTATATTTATCCAATTCATGATCGGATTCTATCATTACAGTCACCCTTTCATTTATAATTGAAGCCTTTAAGTGTTTTTGAGCATATCCTTTTACAGCAGACTTAAATTTTGAACTTGTATTAAGAATGACCTCTATTAAGTCATAACGATTTTGTTTCAATTGGGTTTCCATTTTGATTTTGGAGAGACAAATTTTAATCATCAGATCAATGTCCCTACTAAGTACTAATGTACGCCTGGTTATACATAAATATATATATATATATATCTATATATATATATATATCTATATATATATATATATATATATAAAGCTCCCTTACGAAAGTTTGGTTGAGCACTCTATCTGAGATGGGAACCTGTTGTTAGCGTAATGAAATGTTCACTGCGCACGCGTAGTTTGAGCACTCTGGCAGGATCCCACAATAACTCTTTAACCTGTGTTTGCTCCGGCAACATGGCCAGAGAGTTATTTCTCAGAAGCTCTGTGCTACACTGATGAGCCCACAAAGAGCGAAACAGTACTGTCTGCAGATTGAGTATATATATATATATATATACATATATATATACATACATATAGAGAGATATTGAATGCTTTGTTGTTATATAACAGCCATCAGGTTTAAGCCAATTTTTGAGTGCAGCAATATTTCGGTGGACGAACATATGACGATACCTTGGAATTAATAACACTCCCAAAAATGTCATCCAATACAAATTAACAAAACATTTTTTAACGCTGATAAATTTAGATTGGTGTGCCAATGCCATAAAGACAAAGACAATTATCTAACGTCTGAAAAGGGTTTCGGTGGTAAGAAAAGTAATGATCTTCTGACCGGAATGGTTGCTGCAAATACGACTGACAAAAAATTAAAAAAGTTTGTCATTAAAAAGTCAGATTTTTAATGTTCAAAAATATTTAAGAATCTGCAATGCCAGTAATGAAAGCAAAAAAAGCCAGATGATTGTTGAACTGTTTCATCAGTGGGTCGGAAAGCTATACCTTGATTTCAGTGATGAAGACAGAAATATTGTATTTCTGATTGATAACTATCGAAAGCCTGATTAACAAATAATTGGTGATTTTGTCATCTGATACTACTTCCATCTTCCTACCGACAAATCAAGTAATGACTAGGAACTTCAAATTTTAATAAATTGTTGCGTCAAGTTCCTTCAAGAAGGCACACTTTGGTGCTAACTGAATAACTGATACTTTAAGGGCACTTTGATACATTTCAAAGACCATCTTCATCCTTACAAAGGAAACAAAACAATTAGTTGAAGGACTCATTACAATGTAACCAGGAAATTGTTCAAACCACTTAGTTTTGCAAGAACGATACTGTTTCTTAAACAGTTGCAGGGAATGGAAAATGTGATTGTGATTGACATAAAAACAGTTTGTGCTAAGGAGGACGATGCAGGAAATAAATGCGTGTGGAGGGAAAAATGCCGAGCGGCCGGCACAACTTGAAGTTGGAAGAATCCCGAAGGAAAAGAAGAAGAAAACGTGACTAACCCTTGGGTCCTTTGGAAGGTATTTGTAGTTCTTTCTGCTTATCTCTTGAAGTCCAATAAAAACCCATTTAGGATAGATGTGCCACTAGCAGATCCTTGGAAGCATGGCAACATGTTAGCTAAAATCAATTAATAAAATACGTTTATACTGAAGTGAATACCGCTTATTTCGATAACAGTACTTTGATTGCATATGTCTACCACAGACTCTAGCTACAGACATGCGTAATGTGTGTACAGGTATAAACCCCAAAATCTCTTTAACCTTCGTTTCATTACTTTGTTTGGGCACAAAATAAGTTTCCTCTGTAATGAATAGGTAATAAAAATGGCATGAAAACCTAAAAACGTAAGATCATATTAATGTTATCCAATGTACTAAAATTAAACTTTTGCAAAATATCTCCTTTTTGAACTTATTATTTATTGACAATTTTAACAACTAAATTTGCTATTTGTTTAACGATTTTGTAAATGAAATGAATTAATTGAAAAAACATGCATCCAGCCTAACAGCCGTTAAAAACGACTTTACAATAGTTGTAAGAGATAATCCATTTTAAGTCTTCTTAAGTCAGAAATATTGGTTTGAAAAGAAAATAATGTTAAAATCAGAAAATGTTCTTTCTACTCATGCCAAATTCTAATTTTCTAACTTAACATACTTTGTTCCCTAAGAAAACCACTAACTCTTCTTTGAACTGAGAGGTGTCGCTTATTTCAGCCCTTGTGCAGCTTTAAAAGCACTGTTTTTGTAGTTTGTATGGTCTTTACTACCTCTACATACACACTTAGTTCCAGAGTTATAAAAGATCTCAGCACTAGAAAAAAGAGACAGTGCCCTCTGATCCTCTTTTGACGGCAAAAGAGTAGATTCGCATGCTATAGTATATCCTTATAACAGCAATGACAGAATAGTAAGATCAAAAACAAAATAAAGGTTAGAATCGAAAACAATGTCTAACTGTAGTATTGGAAGCATCTAAAGTATCTCATATAACCAGTCTTTATTTTTGTTCACACAAAAACAAGCTTTGGACGTGTCACGGCAAACTTAACTAAAGCCATTATGATAAAATTTACACCGCTCCCTCTATCCTTTTTATTTTTCCATGTGCTTCAATACATCAAAACTTTTATCTGAAACTTTATTCTGCGTTTTTGTCGAACAATGAACCTTACATAGAAAAGAAAAACTTTGCTTTGTAGACCTGAGATTTCATTTTCTCCTGTTTCCTTTTCTGATAAAGAAAGAGCCTCTATATTCTGTATAATGAAAGGTAGCTGTGATGGCCATCTCCTCTTTGCTGATAACGTCATCGATACAGATTTATGCCTTAACCCTTGATCTTTGATCTTTTACCCTTGATCTTTGACCTTTACCAGGTCAGCACCATAGAATATACTTTTACATACCATCTTAATACCTCGCAATATTTTCCGCCAAAATATTTGTACGATGAAATGATAAAAGCATATCTGTGAAATCTACATTTCCTATTGCTTGAAAGTATTGTCTTAATAAGCTTTATTGCCATCTATTTACCACGTCCGTACTTTCAACAGTAAGAAATAGTGAAAGCTAAAACATTAAAATTTTATCATCAGTATATTTTGAACAATATTTATGCATAAGTTCTCATCAGCTTTGTAGTCAAATGCTGCTCCTCCAGCAATCTTATGGTCCCTATACGACATAAGTGGACATTTTGCAAGACTGTTTGAGCGAAAGGTGGGTCCAAAATAAACATTTTCTTTCCTGAACAAGTAAAAGCATTAGCGTAAAGTAACTGTCTAAAAAAGTCCACACTGCATCTCTTTTGTATTGCTTTAAACGCTCTACGAAAGGTTTATTCTGGTTTACAATTATCCTCACCTGGCTTTTTCTTTAGACCATCTGAAGATATTATTTTCCCAACTTTCTTTACTTTTCGATTCCTATTACAGAACATGTAGGCGAGTACATTTCAAGTTTTGTATTTTCACTCTAAACATCTACATCTGGAATGCTGATAAGCTGTTCTTTGTCATTTGTGTTTTTGATTCTGTAACCGCCCTTTGTTTAACGCTCTACGGATTTTTCTATTCCGTTATCGTGTTCTGCACAATTATTTCTGAGCAGTTTGAAGTGCTCACATGGCATCGTTAAACTTTGGGAAGGTAGTGAAACGAAGACAGTGAAAATAGTGTAGGCATCTTTTTTCTTTGAAATTATGCTTTGTCGCTCTCTAGTTTTATGGGTCAGTAGAAACGTCATACACTGGTTCTCCTTTCCTATCAATACCTCCTCTTTTTTACCTCCGTCCAACCATAATCTATGCATAACAAATGAGTCATCTCCCAAATCCAATTCACTCTGGCATGATACCTCTACATATGAGAAAGGCAAAAGTACCTAGTTTAGTAACTCTGTAAGTCCAACTTATTTAGAAAAGACAAAATTTGGATAATCCGATGCTTACATTTTCAGCCTGGAAAATGACGTCATACCGTTCGTTCTTTGAGAATGACCAAATTCGTCTCCATAATACCTTGGAAAATTTCTTCTGTGCATGACTGTTTGATAAATGATATAATTGGAATTGACAATGACTTTGTTCTCATAATATTATTTACTTTTACCGTTCCTGCTACTTTGGATTCTCAGGATTGCAATTAGCTTTTTCACATAATGTGTGTCGTTCAAAATTAGCTCGGGATGGATGTTTTGGAGGACTGCGAACTCTGCAGCTTTATTCTGCTTGGCATTCACTTGGCATGTAGACCACCTGGTCGAATATTGCCTGTTTTAAAAGATTAGTACTGACAGAGAAACTCGTCTTTGCACAGCTGGTATACATACTTTTTATAAGAATACATTTTATAAGAATATTGAGGTTCGAAATTGATGAAATACTAGGAATTAATTAAGGAGTATAGCCAGGCTCAAATGTTATCGCCAGTTTGTTTTTAATCTGTTGTGTTTTTTTCAGCAAACAAGACAAATTTGACTTTCTCTTGCCAAAAGTTGGAGAAATACTCAGTACCCTCAGCTTGGATTTTATTTCTTTGTAAGCAATTGAAAGATTTACAAAAAACTTCTTCTGGGAGAAAATTTCGATAAATACTTGTTAGACGTCAATGGCAACAGTAGAAGTTTTAAAGTTTGAAAATACACCTACTTAATTAAACTTAACAGCTTTCCCTCAATGACATTAAGAGACTTTTCGTTTTAAGTACGAAAAGCTAATCTAATAGCAGTATATCTATCACTCTAGCTGAACACACGAAAAGATACAGACTATTGTTTTTCTGAGTTCAGTTGTACGTTAACAGAAATATGTTAAATTCATAGCATCAAATAATATTGTGGGTTTTTTATTAAAAAGGATCAAACATTAAGGAGAAGAAATTCTTTTGAGATAACTGACAAATGAAGTCAATATCGAGGAAGCGATCAAATATGTCTTGTGTCCTTATTGAAAAGATACTTTTCTTTATAATCAGGGCTTGGGTGTACATAAACTTTCTTGCAAGAAAAAGACCACTACACGCTTTTTTTTATAAGCAACATCTTATAAGCAACGCCAGGCTCGAAATTTACGAAATTTTAAGCAACTGTTAAGCAACAACCCAGGCTCGTTTCGTGTACCGTACAAAATTATTTTTGGGAAATTCTATTTTCTACTCAACAGAAGAATATCTTCGATAAAAACAAGTTAAAAATCCTAAAAACCAATATAATACAGTAGAATGATCTACACTGCTTTTTGGAGTTCAAACAAAAAAGAANTTATAAGCAACATCTTATAAGCAACGCCAGGCTCGAAATTTACGAAATTTTAAGCAACTGTTAAGCAACAACCCAGGCTCGTTTCGTGTACCGTACAAAATTATTTTTGAGAAATTCTATTTTCTACTCAACAGAAGAATATCTTCGATAAAAACAAGTTAAAAATCCTAAAAACCAATATAATACAGTAGAATGATCTACACTGCTTTTTGGAGTTCAAACAAAAAAGAAGTGGAAATGTTAAGCAACAGCTAAGCAACTAGTTAGGCTGGTTTCCTGCAAAAGCTAAGCAACAGCGAGCCTGAGTCAAAATATTGCGTTGCTTATAAAAAAAAGCGTGTATTAAACTTCCAATAAATCAATATGTAACCAGAGCAGGCTACAGATTTCTAAAATTGTTCAATCAATGGTGAATGATTTCTTCAGTAAAGTCGAAAGCCCTTTTAAAGAAGTCATCGATGTTAAGCAAACTAAGTGTGCAGAAAATAAGAAAAAAAACAAAAGGTAGCAAAGGTATAGAAGGCCTATCCTGCTGACTTTGAAGCCATAATAATTTTTAAGATTAAACCTGGTTTCACGCAAGAAATCATTCCCAATAGATATGAAATAATTCAACACCTGATTTCACAAGGATTTGAAAAAATGGAGAGCATTATACCTGCAGCAACTGGTAAAAACAAGAATATTGTTTTGGAAACAGAGAAACAAGATAAAATATACGGACCTATGCAGTTTAGTGCGGAATGAAATGAGAGTTGCTCAACAAAAGGCCTAAGGTTAATTTTAACTGGCTTTGGAGTAAGACTTAAACAAGCTAGAAATGATAGGTCACCTGTGAGAGAACACGTCATCATAATATTCATAATATTGTGAAAACTTTAAGGAATAACTTAATGAAATGAAAAAGTGTTGTGAGAGAACGGTTGATTTGAGCTTTTGCTAGTATGGTATCATACCACAGTGCGCGGGGCCGTTTTCTACTTTTCCAACACTTTAGCCTTCATCAATCGCCAATGTTCTTTGAAGAAGAACAAAAGAAGAACCACGAAACAATTCTATGTAATCCTGAAAACACAAGGTTGATAACCTGCTGATGGGAGGAAAGTGGCTCTTTGATGACCTTAGATGCCTCGGAAGATGATAAATAATATCAAAATCTTCCAAATTACAAAATTCAATCGCTGCCTTTTTGCTTGACAGTATGTCAACCTGAATTAGTAGCGAATTTGTCAAATGATGAAATAGACAAACAAAATGAAACAGACGTCGTTTGCAAGGATGAAGAACAACCAGGAGTTGAACAGTTAAAATAAATAGACAAAGAATAAGATTGTTCTATTGATGACGAATTGTGTAAATAGAAAATTAGAGTTTTGTATGAAGATGACTGATTTACTAGAAACGTTGAATATTTTAATCAAGCTTTGTCAAAATCTTCTTCTTGGTGCTATATCAGATGACAAAGGCAGTCATGGAATGCCACTGTGCTCTATCTTTAGCCACCTCAGAGAGTGCCACCTCTTGGTACTTTGTACCTCTTTCTCCTATCCATATGTTCAGATTGACCATCCGGAGTATAAGTCTTCTTCGTCTTCTCCTCTTTCCTTCAATACTGCGAGAAGACTGCCCTACAAACCTCGTAGCTTAATACCTATTCCAGTCATTTTTAACAAGTTTTTATTGTTCACCTTGTCAGGCAATGAAATTTCCGTCATTTTTCTTAAGAACCACAATTCACAACTCTACAAGCGCTTTCTCATATCAGATGTTTTGGTCCAAACTTCACTTCCATACATTAGCACAGGATAGACATAGCAGTCCAAAGCCTACAACCTAATATGTATACTTAGTAGTAGATCACATATTCCTGTCTTGTATTACCCCCCACCCACTTCCTATTTTTTTGTTTACTCGCTTCACTTGACGTACTTTCTTACGCATGCAGTTTAGTACATGCCCAGGCTTACTAGTAAAGAGATCACTTTACCATCCAGATCAAGCATCTTTCAATATTCCAACAGCTCTTTCATCTTAAATTTATCGAAGGCTTTTGAAAAATCAATGAAAGACATGTGCTCATATTTTTGCATTTTTACCGTTCTTCCTGTTATGATTCTTAATACAAATATGGCATTCATGCTTCCATAGTCTTCAACAAATCCCAATTATTCTCTTACAATTTCAGATCTTATTTTTCTTCTTTGGTCTTAAAAGTAAAATTGTGAGAGCGATTTTTGTAACTTGGCTTTTAAAACGTATTGTTTTGTCCATGTCACAGTCCACCTGAACAGGCTTCTCTGATATCATGATAACACGTACTTAGATTCAGACTCAGATCCTCTGGGGATATGCCATCCAATTAAATCTTATTTATGTACTTGATCTTCAAATAATATTCCCTAAGTAATTGTATTGTTTTTAAGAGTAAACATTCGATACCTTGTTATGTTTGAAGTGTTTGATACACGCCATAGCTAAACCTATGGAGAGGTAAAGTACAAAAAATGCCCATGATAGTTTTTCTTTCCATAATTTTTAAAACAAAGTTAGTCTGTGAGCTAAAATTGTGCATCCTTTGAAAAAGTATAACTAATGAATGATTGAGCTCTAGTTTTCTGATTCGATTGTTTTACAACTCTAAATGTTCCTGTATACGTTCCTTTTCTCCAGTATCCAGGCCCTTTTCCCAAAACTAGAGGGTAAATTAAGTGTCTGAAGACCACCTACCCATTTCGTAGAAATATAGCTACTTTTAAACAACATATAGAACTGCCTGTTGGAAGGGAAATGTTTTAATTCCAACATTTTTACAAAGCCGTGGTATCTTTTGATGGGATGCAGGATAAAAGATATATTGACATGACGGAACGTGAATTCAAATCACGCAAATGACGTTACAAAAACCGCAATCAATCTTTAAACAAAAAAGTTACGCGCGCAGAACAGCTTTATCGATAAACGCTTGGGACTTAATGGAATTGGGTAATCATTTTTCGTAAGATAGTCTCTTTTAAAGCATGTAAATGGATACGAGCGAGGTGTGAAAGCACGCAACTTGTGTTTGACTGAAAAGATAGCAAATTTCATTGCAGACAAAACCAGTCTTTTAAACAAATGTACTGAAGTACTAAACAAATGTAGGCATGCAAATAAATATCAAGGTATTTACTTACTTACTTACTTACTTACTTGCTTACTTACTTACTTACTTACTTACTTACTTACTTACTTACCCAAGAATTGGCTATAACTCTCAAAGCATAGGAAGTCTTTGAGCCCAATGTAATTTGAATCGGTAATCAGTTTTCTTCTAATATGATACTTTTTATGTAGGAGTAATCTTGTCTCAGTGTTTGAAACCGATTACTTTTTTGAATTGTATAAATGGAAAATAA
>RDPX01000029.1:2519583-2539614 GCA_003991215.1 Morbakka virulenta | reverse complement strand
TTGAACAAATAAGCGGCAGAAAGCCAGACATAGTCGAATTGAAAGAGAATGGACAAGAATGTGAAATCATTGAAATAACAGTTTGTTTTGATATGTACATGGAGCAATCGTACATAGGAAAAACAGAGAAGTATAAAGAGTTAATTAGAATACTTGAGCAGAACGGGATAAAGGCAAACATAAATGTGCTATGTTTTGGATCACTTGGTTCAGTACACAATAAGGTTAGAATATGTTTTAAAAGATTAGGTCTGTCAAACGATGAAGCAAAAACAACAATGAAATGGTGCGGAGTGTCGAACATGATAAATGCAAATATCATATGGCGAGAAAGATGCAAGCTACTACACGAAGAAAGGAACAATGAACAGTGAAGATTTACCAGATAAACATTTGACGCAGAGACATTAAGTTTGTTGTTCTCGCTAGTCAAATAATATAGTAGAAATTATTATTAATATTATTAATTCCTTTATACGGGATATATAAATTTCAACAAACTAAATTTTTGCTGTCAACATGTGCCCTGTTCTAGAAAAAAAATAAATATAAATTATACAAAATAGGTTAAAAAAATAGTCAAAAGATAATCTAATTATTTCTTTCCTTTAAATTGTCCATAAAACTTAATATATACAATAACAAGAAAGCATAAAGAAAATCTTGGACAAATTAAAGCTGAAAAACATGAAATATCATTCTTTAAAATATGCTTTAACACGTTCTTCCGAACGTCTGGTGATTATCTGTAATTCATTAAAAATTTTGATAGTTATAAGACTTTTTCCCAAATTCTAATTTTACTTTTGGAATCTTAATCAATTGGTTTTGATTTCTTGTGTTCGTAGAAAGCTCTTTAATCTCAAAGTTGTTATGAAAATTTGAGCATAGTTTATCATT
Organism: Morbakka virulenta; assembly: GCA_003991215.1. Lineage (NCBI taxonomy): Eukaryota > Metazoa > Cnidaria > Cubozoa > Carybdeida > Carukiidae > Morbakka > Morbakka virulenta. The sequence continues at coordinate 2,538,714 of RDPX01000029.1, read as the reverse complement.
CAAACAGTTTCTCACGATCGTGCAACCTTCTTCTTCATGTATTTCTCGATAGAGCATACCTTCTTCCTTCCTCCAATATTCTCTTTCTCTTGTTGCTCGATTAAAGAACTTATTTATTTCGTTTCTGCGTTGCTTTCATCTAAAGACTAATAAGCGCATTATATAGTAGTATGGGCATGATCACCATCTCGTCAATTTTGTAGGCTACTTCAACGTGTAAATATTGTCTCATTTAACTCAAGAGATGCAGTTATGCACTAGCTTTTTATAAGCTTTTTCAAACTTATCAGTTAGCGTGAACATTGAGTTTAACTGAATTCCTTGGTAACAGTAAAATTTGGCATTATTGATTTCATAATCGTTCATGTTCAGTTGGGTGCAATCCTTTTTGGTTAATTCTGTCGTTGTCCCAAATAACATCGTCACGGTTCTGCCTTTCTTGGGATTAAGAACAAGTTCACTTTGGTAAGAAATTTTAACTTTGTTTAGATCAGCGTTTGCAAAATATATAACTGTACCATCACCCTTTTGAATGCATTTGGACTAGGTTAATTGTTCCGGAAAGTCGTTGAAAAATATCAAGATCAACAACGGTCCGAGAATGGAACCTCGAGGTAAACCGCTAAGAATAAAATGTATATGAAACCTGGTTTCTAATCTGGACTACCTCAGGTCCGCAGAAAAAGTGCTTGGTAAACCAATTTATCTCAATTCCACAAACACTGTACGAAAACAGTTTTTCGAGAATGACGTCATATTTTATTGTATCAAATGCTTTGTTTAAGTCTAAGAACAACGCTACCGTCAGTTTCCCCTTGTCACCTATATTTCTTATATCGTCCACTAATCTAAATGGTTCTTGTTTGGAAAATCTCCACGCTCTTGATAATCTGCTAGTTGTGTGAACAGCTTTTTCTATTAGTTTTAAAATAATTCGGCAGAACAGTAGTTGGACGAAAATTTTCAATGTCATTTTGGTTAACAGACTTGTATATGGAAGTTATTTTCGCTTGTTTCCAGGCAACTTGTGTTATACTTGTTACAAGCGATTGGTTTATGACGTAATGAAATGGAGTTACTATGTATTTGGAACAGTCTTTCAGCATACCAAATAGTATTTCGTCACTTCCCGTAGCCTTTGTTCGATTCACTTTCTTTAAAAAGTTATTTGATAAACACTTTTGATACATACTGAAACATAAAAACACTTCTTGTACTGTCAGATATTTCTAGAGATGGTTTCCAAACATTGCTCTTTATCTTAAATGCGCTACTTTTTAGCGTTCAAATAGCTGTCGAGAAAGAGTAACGGAATTTCACCGCTCTTGTTTGTTATTATTAGACTCATTAATTTTTATTTTACTGTCATTACTTTTTGTTTGTTGTGTAGCTTTCATACCTTTCCGAAATTTCATGGTGTTAGACTGATTTTCAGTAATTAAATTTTTATATATAGCTTTCGCCTTTCTTTGCATTTTATTACATTTGTTTTTGAAAGTTATGTATCAATTTCAATTGCCTTGATCATTTCTCCGTTTAGCTCTGGGACACCACTTATTTCGAAGGACCCTTTCTTTTTTCAGCTTCTCGATGGTCTATTCACACGGTCATTCTTTCGTTCTTTTGCCGACAAATGGCGCATGTTTATCGAAAATATCCTTAAGAACCTCAGTAAATATATTCAATACAACGTCGACATTAGGTGCAGTAATTACGGGCAACTAATTTACATTTAAAAAGCAGTTATTAATTTCATCGGAAGTGTAGGTACCTTATTTTTTACGCGTTACTGCTTTTGCCTGTAATTTTTATGATTCGGATTTCTTGCGCGTCCAATCCTTTAATCATCTCTTAAGCTGGTTGCAATTACTCGACTGTTTACAGTATTTGCAGGTTGTTACTTGCGATTATATCAATTAACGTGCTTGTATGCGAATGGATTGGTTTATAATCTGTGTGAGACCATTTTGCTGTAGTGTGGTTTTAATGTCTCTATTGACCTGTTGCTTTAAAACGTTACTATTCAAATATCCGTAAAGAATTGTGTCCATAAATTTAAAAATAACGATTTATTGCTTCTTTAAAATATTTGCCGTAATCCATTGTTAAATCTTTTGATGTTTTTGAAGATAATAATTAGTCGATATGAGAGGGTTTTTTAATTTGTTGACAATAATCTCCATGTTTTTCAGCCCATAAATCTCTAAACCCATTTGTCTGATGTAGTTAATATTGTTACAAACATATACAGCTACTCCTTATCCTGCTGAGCGGTTGTGTTTTTAAAGTTTTAACCAGAAATCTCATAAAAATTATCAAAATCTTTTGATTCCTTAATATGTGTCTCAGACAAAGTTAAAATATCAATATTTGGACGTGTTGATAATAACAACTCATTACCAGAGATATTGGCCAACAAACCACGAATCTGTTGATAGAATACTCTCAGTCCTTTCGTTGACAATACATCTCCAGAGTCATTTTTCTTCTCCACAATAGCTTCTATTTTCAGCTGTTAAGAAATTCAGAGAAACTACAAGTATGACTGTCTGCGCAGCAATTTTGCTATACAGACAGATATCATAAGTTCTTTTTCCAAAAAATCCTCAAAAGCTTGTATATAATTTTTAAGTTTCTTCCTTCAAAAGCATCAGATTTCTAAGTATACTGTCATTCAGCTCTGTTGACAAGTTTCCATTATTTGAATAAAAATTCAATTTGAAAAAACAGTGGTTGATAAAAGAAACAGAAACTCCTAAAGAAAATTAAAGTATCTGTGATGTTAGCAAGTTATGGTGATATCCCATCACTCCATGTTGATACTAAACTTCTTCTTATGAACAAAACAACCCCAGTAATATGAAGCACTTGTGTAAGGTCATGTGAATCCCGGTTTCTGTCAGATACTATTAATTGTAGGCCTTGAAAAGCTGTTGAGAAATATCAGTAAAAACTGAGAATTAAGAATAATGTAAGTAAGAAAACGTTATCATTGTCATGACCAGTACATAGCGCACCAAAGAAGGAATTAATGCAATGATTCTAGCAAGGAAAAAAGAAAAATATTTAGATGAGAGAAGTAAACTAATAAAGAAGAAAATACAGGTTAAAGGTGTGAAGACAGATATTGATATTTGCGGTGATTTGGTAGCAATCATTGAATGCAATTTGGCTTCTATTAATAACAATTTATTTGCTAACCTGTCATGGAAAATGCAAGTTATAGCTTTTACCAGTAATTCATCTGGAATCAGATGGCATCTAATAATAATACGGGTTTCTTTCCGTTTGGACCTGAGATCATCTTCAGCATACTATGCGTTGAAGAAAGAAAAGTCATTATGCTGCCTTCAGATTACACTGAAATAATACAGCAACATTCTACATCTAAGTGCTGGATTCAAGAAAGTGGAATCTGATGAGCTCAAGCATGAATGCTCCAAGTAAAGCCACCCATCTCAGAAGTGTATGACATTAATGTTTGATGACGTTTCTGTGGAGGATGAGTTAGTGTATGATAATGTAACTGAAGAATAGACTGGATTTGTTGATGTTGGGGAAAACATGAATGCATTCATGAAACAAGGATACAGTACAGGCAATATAGTTCACAGTTGCAGCCATGCCCCGTGTTCTTATGGTCTGTAGAATATCATCACCTGTTAAGAAGGCAACCCCTTACATAGCCACCCAGAGTTGTCTTGGAACTATACTTTTCTCTTTGCTTACTTGGAAACATTTGCCAATGTCAAAGTAATAGCATTACCCTCAGACAAAGCAAATCCAAATCAGTTCTTTTATCAAATGCATAAAAGTGGAGATGAAGAGAGAGCTTATGAAGCCAAACACCATTTTTCGAGAGATGAGGAAAAGAAATATTTAGTTTTTCTCAAATTCTCCTTACGTACTGAAAATTTTTAAGAAACAATCTTGCTAATCGTGGATCTGAGGGAAAAAACTAGACCTTGTGGATCCAGGATCATGTGTTGTTGTAAAACCATGTGGAAGACTGTTATGAAGAAGAAGCCAAGTGCCAAATAAAGAAACTTCCAAAGGTAACAAACGAACACATATATTTGATTAGCTACACAGTTGTGAGAATTTATCATGCAGCACAAATAACGATTCATGCAGTTTCAAGCGTTATGGAGCTATACTAAATCTTGTGAGACTGCAACATTCATAACTTGGGTTGATAAATTTAGATTGCATGAACAGTTGATCTCTTAATTGGGCTGAGGATAAAAGAAAGCCGTTCTCGGCATCATATACTTGCATAAATGACCTGAGATATTTTTTAGAGAAGGGTTTCCTAGGTAATATTAATTAATGGAAAACGCTTGTAGAAAAACGAAAGCATTTCAGAACGAGCAAAAATGTTCATTTCACAGCAAACATATGATGGGATTAGAGTTTTTGTACAGTCACTGGTTAAATGTACAAATTAGTTACTGGTGAATGGGTTCTAATATGTTTTAAGAAGTAAGTTTAAATGAGATTCGCTGGAACAATACTTTGGAGGCCACAAAATATTGACAAGAAGATCAACTAATCCAACTATTCAAGCTTATGGTCACCAAAAGAGAAAGTTGAGTTTGCAAAGATCGTTGGCATTAACGTTAACTCCTAGAGGAAAACTAAGGACGAAAAAGAGGTGAGCTGAAGGAGTAACAATTTTTAAAATTCCACTGATAAGAAAGAAATGATTAACTAATTCTTAAAACATATAGTTAGGCTGTTTATTTCCCGATACATTAAACGTCATAAGATCTTTCAAACTATGTCAACTATCATTGCAAACTTTACAAACATTGATACAAATGGAAAAGATTCAATGCACCATATGTTCATATTATATTAAGAAATTGCTTTTAAGCAAATCAACTTTCACAAAACAAAAAATTAAGGAACTCTAGAACTGGGAAAATATAAGTAAAGAAACTATACTGTGACAAAGAAAATCCTCAAAATATATTTTACTTTATTTTAATTGTTTCCTGTGTCATTATTCAAAAGGTAGAAATTTAAGTAGGTCTAGACACAAAAAAGCTTTTAAAAAATTGTCTTCCAATGTCTAAAATATCACATGCAGTGAAATGAAAATTGTTTTGAAACCATAAGAAACTGCCAAGGAACTCTTGAGTACTCAAAAATCTTGATAATTTTAGTAAACTTTGAGTACTGACCAAGTTCATGGTGTCTTACAAAGATATATGTGCATGCTGTGTCAAAGCAATATGGTCTTTCCAAAGATATGCAGTTTAGATGTGCGACTTGAACTATTTATAATTCAACTGTGTTTCAAGAAGTGTGGCCTATTTTAGATTCAGCACATTGCAAACAGATAATTAGCCAACATGATTTTTTTATAAGCCTTCACAATAGATTGGGTAGAATGAACAGTTATATAACGGATTCGGTTAAAAAATTTCAGAGTTAGCAGTTCTTGGGGTGATGACCTTTGGGGGCCTTTGGTAGGAAACAGATTTATATTACGCTCATAGGATACATTTGTTTAAACCATCAAGAATTAGCTGTTAAAAAGCTGACTTTATAGGCCTTCAAAGAGTAGCCCACCATTTTCCCGAATCTGAAATAGGCCGTAACTTGGCCGTGATGAATACATGTGCCCAAGCTGGATATCATAGGGAAGAAGAAATTATAGTAGTGCTTTCAGATGGCATGATTCAAATTAATTCAAATATCATTGCTGTCTGTTAAGATGACAATGATTTAAACTAACTACATATTTCTTCATTAAAAAAGTTAAGAACTGAAGGCTGTAATAGTTACATTAATTTACAGGCATGCTGCAAATTGTTTGTGAAAAGACCAATTATTTATCAATACTATGCTCACATTTTCGTTAAGAGAAACATATCATTTGACTCAGAATGGAAAGCTTGTAAGACGTCTTACTATTTCAGTGTTCAAAGTCTTTTAACACTGTTTCGGGTCATGTAGAATATTTAGAATATCTTGAGTTGTAAGCTTTTTATGTGCTACGTTTCAAGAGATACTTCTTCCACCGTCAGGCTGCTAAGGTAATTAGGCATAGTCATTTTGTACTTTGATAATGCAGACGTATTTGGTGACAGGATTTGTGTTGTTTTGAGGAGTGGCGTCTTGTATTTGTTGTGTTTCTTTTCTGTAGTGCTGGAAGCCATATTGCTGAAAGAGTGTAAGATATGCTGTTTGAAACGGGAATAAAAAACGTTTATTAAAATAAACTGGATTTTTCATTTATTAATGTCTTTGTGAATGTTTCACAACAACTTTACTGTTAATGTCATGACAACTCAACGTATTTGTTTAACTCCTTCCACCTTACCACTCAAATACACACACATCCCTTCTTCATTGACGCAAAAATGCACAGGGTTGCCCAACACAAATGCAAGAATATTCCTGGAAATAATTATACTATGTGGTATTTCAAGGTGTTAAGGTTTATATTTAAAAAGTGCTTCAAGTAGGGTTTTTTAAGATCTTCACCAAAGATGTTCAGCCATGTTATCTGTTTTGAATAAATTATTTGCACCTAATAATTATTTATAAGCTTAAAAAGTTATGAATGTTGCAGTCTCACAAGATTTAGTATAGCTCCATAACGCTTGAAACTTCATAAAAAGAGTTTCCGTCTTTAACAGCCAACTGGGGCAAAAACGAACTTAATAAGGGCAATCCAAAGTAATCTTTTCCAATGCTATAATGTAAACAAATTTNCACAGGGTTGCCCAACACAAATGCAAGAATATTCCTGGAAATAATTATACTATGTGATACAATAAATCTTTGGATATAAGAAGCTACATTTTTGAGAGTTAGCCTGGAATAGGTTTTTATTTGTAAGGCAACAAGACTTATTTCAAGGTGTTAAGGTTTATATTTAAAAAGTGCTTCAAGTAGGCTTTTTTAAGATCTTCACCAAAGATGTTCAGCCATGTTATCTGTTTTGAATAAATTATTTGCACCTAATAATTATTCATAAGCTTAAAAAGTTATGAATGTTGCAGTCTCACAAGATTTAGTATAGCTCCATAACGCTTGAAACTTCATAAAAAGAGTTTCCGTCTTTAACAGCCAACTGGGGCAAAAACGAACTTAATAAGGGCAACCCAAAGTAATCTTTTCCAATGCTATAATGTGAACATATTTTTCACGGTTATCATACCTCAGAGGTATAAACGTGTTTTACTTTATTTTTCATTTTGTTTACTTTGAAGTTCTTTTTAATCCCTTTCTTTTTCCTTGACGTCTTTTATTCCCTGCAAGAACTCTCAGCAAGCTGTTTTGTTTTGTTATGGCAACGAATCTTGGTGTACAGATCAATGCAATTTTGAAACACTAAGTTTATGCTCGTCTATGGATGTTCCATCCTCTTGAACGGGAGCAAAATATCTTATATCTGATATCTGATCTTGATATGCACTCTTTACGTATGGACCTTGAATTAATGACTGGCACTTCTCCTAGGACGTTGATGCGGAAAAATGATTCAACAGTGATACAAACTTCACACACATCTTGTTTAGGATACCAAAGCCAACCCTGTTGAGGCTGAAAATAAATTTATCCGTTTGGATAGCCATTTCGTCAGTCTTTATCAACATACCAAGTCAACTGATGTCTGTATATGTCCCTGTCACTAGGATTCCTCAAAACTAGCATAAAATGGGTTTCTTACAAAAACGGTTTCTACGCATGGAACAAGGCAACTAAAAAATAAATTGGTCAAGTTTTAAAGTCTTTTTATGAACCACAAATCTCATTTAGCTCTCTCTCTCATCATCTTTTTTACAGTTTCAATTACGGCAGACTTCTTTTCTCTGGACCTCTTTGTTTTTCTATGCTTCTTTTCCATATCTTTTGATGAAAAGTCATGTCCTTGAAAATCCTTAATAGCCTCAGGCTAGTTTTGCTCATTATAATAACGGATAATGATTTTTTTTTAAATATACCTGAATTTTCAAACTTGTTTGCTGTGAATTTTAAAGAAACATCGGAAGCCAATATGGATTACAGAAAGAAAGTTATTTGCAAAGTAGACTCATTAAATAAAACAAAAAGGAATAAATTGTCCTCAGACGTAAAGATCCCGGGTGCAAAATTCACCTACCTATCGCGTTAGATCTTTTTTTTTAGTTTTAACGTCATTTTTCATCAGCAATTGGGCTTTGGTTTGGCAATGAGGAATTACTTAGCCGGATGCCCTTCCAGACACCAACGAATGGCGTTTTTCTTTGTAAAGTTCCGAGTTCTCTTCGTCAGCTCGGGGATTCGAAACCGGAACCTCTTGGTTATTGTGCAACTGTACTAACCATTAAGCCACGGCTCCTTATCTACCTTATCTATCGCATTAGATAAAATGCTTAAAACTTAGCAAGAGACGTACAGCAGCATCATGGTATCAACGACGTCTTAGGCCCGCTGTATTTTCTTGCAAAAAACTACAAACTTCCAAATAAAGCCAAGTAAAAGAAGTCATCGACAAATTAATGTTTTCAAAACTTTAAAAATTCATTCCACTTACCTCGACGAATTCATCTCCTGAAAAATTGCCCACCTCCAGACCAAAATACGTTTCATTGTTCATCTCTCTTCAGTCTTGACCTAAACCGGAAACAAGGCTTACGCTAGCAAGTTTTCCATAGTGGAAACGCAAAAAAAGGGATTTGAGACAAAAACGTGCTATCGCTTGTATGATTACTTTCCAACTCAGCCCTTCTTTCTATTATCTATACCACAACCTATTTCACATTAAATGTTGTGTAACTGTCCCTCCCAATAGTGATTCCTCCGTAACCCGAATAACGAACATCAAATCCTTTCCCCCTCTGACTTTTCCCTCCAACTAAGGGTTGTAGTAAAAACCGCTTTTTATTTAAAAGTTACCCTTATTTGCAAGCTCATTGAGTATGAAAATAGCATAGTGCCGGTATTAAAGTAATCAAACTGAATCATTACTGGACGAAAAAATCAGTATGACGGATTCAGCTGTCTCGTATTTTGTGTAAGTGTTACTGTTTGATTTTAGTGTAACACTTCATGGTTAAGGTCTCGCTTTGATATAGGTCAGCACATTGCACTTGCATTCAGTGTTTATAGTTGGCATCTGCAATATGTTTTAAGCATTTTATATTGTTCTACCAAGTACAAAAATAAACAGGAAATAAGCCAGAAATCGAGAAAAATATCGGTTCCTCCATAATAATGCTTTCCTCCAAATAATGAACACTTGTCTTTCCGCAAGAATATTTGTTATTGGGGAAGAGAAATGCTGTACCTAACTAAACTTTGTTGAAATTATGTCGAGGGCAAATACTTAATAATTAAATTGATATCGAAATAGGATAGTCAACTTATCATAAGTGGATGTGTAAAATATTGAGCTTGTGCATTTTAATAAAAAGATTTAAAGGGTTTATAATCAATTGAATCGATCATTTGTTTTATGACATGATCTGAGAAATTATTTATTATGTAGCCAGACTGGAGCTAGTTATTGATGCTGTGAAAACTGTTCCGGTATCTTGCTTTGGTTTTAATTGCTATACCAGGTGTAGAAATGAGCCCACATCTCAGTATTTACTCCTGTAACAATTAACAACACCATGCAAAGCAGTTCACAAGAGTTTCTCTCTACTATGTGGTTGTTGTTATCACACATAGTGCTTTGTATTGTAACATCTGCTTCAAACAAGATTTGCTCGTGTTTTCAATAAGTACAGATTTCTTACCATTCACTCTCCCCAATGGATACTGATAAGCATATTAAGAATATAATTGTTTTTATTAATAAAGACAAAATCTATTCCAAGAGAACCTATGATCCACCCCCAAGAAGCCTGACAACCAAAAGCCAAATTTCAGGAGACTGGGGAAACCATTTCTGTGAAACATGGCGCCTGGTATCATGGAATTGCTGAGACTGTTACCAGAGATCATATTTCTGACATCTCGCTGTCCTGCAATGACAACGTCGCCATTGGAAGATATTTTGGTTGATAGAAGACCTGCAACACTATTAAACTGATAATGCTAGAAAAGAATGGAGACTGGGATCGAGAAGTAAATAGAAATTTGTGAAAAGTGCTTCGAACATAAACCAAAGATGTTTCCAGATCTACCAGAGCTTCATTCTATATCACCCTCATAAAAAACATAGGGGCTAAACAGGATACACTCTTCTGCGGAAGCTCCTAGAAGCAGGACGGATATATTAATAATGTCTGTTTGCTCATCATACCTCCACCTACGCTCCAACGAAATTAACACCTTGACAAAAGTGATCTACAGTCGTAAAACAAAGCTACCTATGCATCTATAGCCACAGAAACCCCCAAACCAGGTGGATCTCTAACTCCTGTTCTCCTGGACTCTCTTCTAATAAAAAGTAAGAAGGTTAATGAAGAAGTCTTTGGCTCTAAGGATTGGGTCTCTCTGGCTGGAACATGAAGTAGATGGCTTCGGTCTGGACTGGCCCTGGCTCGTAACGCTTCCTGTGCTCTCGCTGTTTTGGGGGGCCAGGGCCGTGCAGTTGTGACAGGGCAGAGCTTGGACCAGAGTGCGGCACTTGTGGATTGGCCCAGCTTTGCCCCTGACGGGCAGTTTAGGAGACAACTAACAATGGACTTGGAACTGAAGCACGCAAGTTGACTACATAGTCTGCAGAAGAAAATATCTGAAAGAAGTTTAAAGATTGCAAAGTCCTTTAGCTTTTATGATATTTTTAGTTTAGATTTTACTTTATAATCTGAATCGGTGGCTGTTTTTATCCTTTTTTCTCTTTCCAATTTGATCATGGCTACAAGGAGATAAGGTTTAAATAAATTTGATATTTGCTGCTATATTTGTGGGCATTTCACGCGTATTCATCAGAGACCCAATATAATATCGTCTTTGACGCTAGCTTATAAAGTCTGCTTTAAACTTTCTCCTGGAGACCAAGATGAAAAATGTTCCCCGCATTTTGTGTGTCATAAATGCGAAGAAATGCTACCTCACATGACGAAAGAGAAGAGAAAGAGTTAACTTTTTTGAATTCCTATAAGCTGGCGGGAAGCGAAAGACCACATAAGTGACTGCTATTTTTGTTTCATTTATGCAAAAGACAATAGTAAAAAAAGATATAAAATCACTTATCCAAGTATTCCTTCAGCAATTCGGTCTACTCTGCACTCAGACAAGCTACCTATTACAGTTTTTAACGGATCCTACCCATTTAACGAAGAAGATGGTGACGAATTCCAAGAGACTGACGATAAAACTCAAAAAACACTGCCTGATTCCGATTATCCTGTTTATGTTATATCAGAACTTTCAAATCCTCAGCAGTTTAGCCAGTCAGAGCCGGAGGACCACGAGAGTGACCTGGGTCTCTCCATAAAATCAGACAAAATAGTAGCTTCTTGGTTGAAAACAAAGGCACTATTGAGCACAGTCAAGAAAGTTTCATAATTATGACATGGGGAAAAGGTTTCAGTAGAAAGAGAAGAATAAATTTGGTCATTGCCGTAATATCACTGGTCTTCTCCAGGAGTTGGGAATTCCACTGTATGATTTAAATGATGGGATATTGTTTCTTTACAGTTCTAAGAACAACCTAAAGTGTACTGTTACATAATGTCAATGTCTATGCAGCTATTCCACCAGGTGATCCTCTCGCCTCTCTAGGGGTACAGACAACCATTTGAATCAGAAAAAATAGTTGTTACGTGTTACTCTAGCAGCTGGTATTTTAATTATTGTCTATGATCTAATCGTTAATCCAGAAAAGATTATATTTTCTTCTCTCCACATTAGCCTGGGCCTGACAAGACAATTTGTAAGAGTATCAAATACTGGAGATGAATGTCAAATTTCAAAATATAGTCAGAGTTCTCCCTGCTTTGTCTGTGTTTGACGAGACCACAGGAAGACGGGACAAACATATGATGGGAAACTACTGCTGCAACTTTAAACGAGGTTGCACGAGATTGTTCTCAAATCCAATAGCTTTCAACGTAAATTCCTGCCTGACTAAAATTTAAATGAATTTTGCCTGTTCTTAGCAACAAATGTCTTATCTAACGTTTCTATTTATGAAATATGTTTCAAATTGTCTTTGTTTTTCTTTTGTTTTTAATAGTTTAGGCCAGGGGTTCCCAACCTTTCCCGTCACGCGACCCCAAAATTTAAGCCTTATAAACAAGCGACCCCAACGCTTTATTTTTATGAAATTTCTCAGGAAAAGTCATCAAGGCCAGTATGGAATTGCACATACATGTAATTGGATGTAATAAATGCATGTAAAATAGCAATGTACTCGATTGTTATAGGTAGCAACACCATAATTATCGCATCAATGCGAGCCTTGAGGTTGTGTCGATGCGCACAGCTTTTTAAAGTCTGGAGTGGTCGAGGAAAGAGCACATCGCATGTCCGCTGATATATCTAAACGACTGCGATACTTTGCCTTAATTGCGACCAACGTGCTGAAGCCCTTTTCGCATAAATACGATGTCCCAAATTGGACTAATATGTACCGTACTTGCTTGCTACATTTTGGATAGATGTCTTTAACACGAATCCAAAAATCTGATAAAGTATCCAGAGAAAACATAGATTTTATAGTTTTGTCGTGTTTTAACTCAAGCAGCTCTTCAATATACTCATCGAGATTTGAGTCGGTGTAATCCACATTGAACGGATTTCTAATCCAATCATATTTTTCAACAGAAAGATCTGAAAAATATGATTCGAAGCTTAATTTCAAGCTCTGCAGGTGACAGCTCACAATCTCCTTGCATCCAATATTCTCATTGCCTGATGCCAAAAGGTTGTTTAGAGTTGGAAAAGCTGTAAAATTTTCTTTCACAACACACTGTTGTCAATACTGTAATTTGCATACAAAGGCGGAGAGTTGGTCGTGGAGGGTGAAAACAGTTTTGTCCTTACCCTGAGTGAAGTATTAAGCTCGTTTAACTTGGAAAATATGTCACAAAGGTAGCTCATACGTAGAGCGTTTTTGTTATCCGACAAAAATTCCAAGTGTTTGTAAACCTTAATCTGTGTTAAATAGCTCTCTAGCTCACCACATAGTTCGAAAACACGAAGTAAGACATTCCCACGAGATAACCATCTGACTTCAGTATGGTAGAATAGTACCTCGTGGTCGGAACCTAACTCCTGACAGAGTTTCGTGAAAAGTCGTGCTCAAAGCGAACGTGTTTTTACAAAGTTTACAAGTGCCACAACTTTAGTCAGAACACATGTGAGTTCAGAACTCAACGATTTTGAGGCTAACTGTTCTCGGTGTATTACGCAGTATATCCATTTACACTTGGGAGCTTTCTCACGTACGAGCTTTTGAAGTCCCTTCTTTTGTGCCTACCATAGCGGGGGCTCCATCTGTACAAAACCCCAGTAGTTTATTCCAAAGTATACTGTGAGTTTCAAAATAGTCACTAATTTCTTTGAAAACATCTGATGCAGTTTCGCGCTCTAACATGGTGTGACAAAACAAAAAGTCTTCTTCAAATGTTTCATGCCAAATATTCTTCTCACCTTCTCACCGGACTCCAGAGTAGGCGGTTGCCTGTCACCGAGGAAGCGTCAGGGATGACAATCTGCCACGGTCGAGGTAGAGCTCAGTCGCGTTGACCTCTTGCCAGGTGGTGCCCTTCTCTGCAAGATATTCAGACAAGATATTCATACTGGTGCCAGCGTTTTCGTGGCCGGCCACCTGGTCTAGTGCCTTCAACTGCGTACTTGAAGGCTGGTGACAAGTGGTGGTCTGAGGGTCTCCTCTTGATATGTCCGTACCATTGTATTTGAGTGTTCTTGATTTTCACGTCAATAGGCAATATGCTGATGTTCTTGCATAGATCGACATTTCTTTTTCTGTCCCATTTGGTCACTCCGCTGATCATCCTGACAACCTTCATATCCGCTGCTACAATTCTTCTCATGTTGTTCTTGTTGATTGTCCATGTTTCACAACCATATAGCAGGATAGGCCTGAGGATTCCTGAATGAATGATCTGTTTTGCTTTTGTAGGAACTTCTTTGTCTTTGAGGAGGCGGTACAGCAGACCAACATTCTGCGAAAACTTCTTTATCCTTTCGTTGATCTCCACATCTATAAGTCCCGTCTCTGAAATTGTGCTGCCTAGGTACTTGAAGGTAGATGATTGCTTGATGGTGACATCGTTCAATGAAATGTTTGTTGTTATCTTCCGCTTGCTGAGAACCACAATCTCTGTCTTTGACAAATTGAGTTTTAAACCATGTCGCTGGAAGCTATCAGCCCACAGTTCCAGGTGTTCTCTCAAATCCCTTTCACTTCTGTCCAGTTGCGCAATATCATCCGCATATGCCAGGACACTAGTCGTCGATTGGCCGTCAGCGACCTCTTTAACAACTAGGTCTAGGTACATTATGAAAAGCAAAGGTGATAAGATGCTTCCTTGGCGGACTCCAGAATTTGTCTCAAACCAGATGTTGTCTCCTACTCCTGTTGACACTGAGCTGATACTGGTGCTGTAAGTGCTGATGATTGCTCTCCTCAGGTGGTAGGGGATGTGGTAATCTTCCAACATTTTCCACAGACTCGCTCTAGGTACACGGTCAAACGCTTTCTCCAGGTCTAGGAAGGCCATGAAGAGGGGTTGGTCATATTCCCAGTGCTTATCCATTATCCTTTTCAGTGTGAAGATCATGTCCGTTGTACTTCTTCCAGGACGAAAACCATGTTGCCATGGCCCCAGTTTATCCTCAGCAATCGCTCGTAGCCGCTTTTCTAGAATGGTTTCATATAACTTTGCAATGTGGTTTAGCAAGGAAATACCTCGGTAGTTTTGACACGCTTGGTGATCGCCCTTGTTCTTATAGATTGGGCAAATAATTGCTTTACCCCACTCCGCTGGTGTCCTTCCCTCCTTGTAGGCCTTGTCAAATAGCTCTGTTACCCTAGTAGCTAAGATAGGCTCTGACAGCTTGTATATCTCATTTGGTATCATGTCAGTTCCAGGTGCTTTGCCAGGCTTTGAGTGTTTGATTGCATATTGCACTTCTTCAATGGTGATGCTCGCTTGAGAAATGTCGACCAACTCTCTTTCGTCTGGCTCTGGTAGGTGGTACTCCCCCGCTTCATCAGGGCTGTTGAGCAGACCTGAGAAATATTCCTTCCATGTCTCATTTATCTCTTCTGGGTTCGTGAGGATCTCGCCATTGGTTAAGTCCTTGATGTTGTAGGCCTTTTCAGATGTTCCTTTCCTGTAGTTTTTAGCCATATGGAAGATTAACTTTTTGTTCTTGAGAAGGTCTTCTTCCAAATCAATGCAAATCTGCGTCCATTTCCTTTCTTTTGCCTCCTTCTTGGCTGCTTTCGCCCGATTTCTTTTCGCTTTATACTCCCTTCTGGTCTCTGGTGTTCTCTTCTTCATCCATACTCTAAAAGCAGTGGTCTTGTCTCGCACAGCCTTCTTCACATTTTCATCCCACCATGGTGTTTTCTTCTTTTTGCTTGTGCTACAATGTTTGAAGCCAAAGGAATCCTTTACAGCATCATGTATGTCATTCCTCAAAGCTTCCCACATTTCATTCAGGTCTTCTTCCTGTTCAGATCTCTCTTCTTCCACTCTGTTTAGAGATCCACAAAACTTCAACAAAGTCTCATCATTTACATTTTCAATGTTGATCTTCTTAACCTTTTTACTGGGCCTTGTTTTCTGCACAAGAAACTTAGTTTTCATCATCACTAATCGGTGGTCGGAGTCTAACGCTACAGAGGGAATTGCCTTGACATCCTTAACAATTCGGAGACTCGAGCCAAGAAAAAGATCAATCATTGTTTTCCTGTTGTAATCCCCTAGACTTATGGCTTTCCTGGTGTTTGAAGAAGGTGTTGAGCACTTTCATGTTGTTCCGGGAACAGAGATCCAAAATACTGTCTCCCTGTTCATTTCGATCACCAATACTAAAGTGGCCGATGGTCTGCTCATATCCCTCCCTGTCGCTGCCAAGGTGGCCATTGAAGTCACCCATCAGAAACACTTCCTCGTCGCTCCCGCTTCTATCGATCACAGATTGTAGTGTCTCAAAAAATTCATCCCTTTCTGGCTTTGGTCTCCCTTGCTGCGGTGCATAGACTTGTATTATGCATAGTTTCTGTGTCTTCATCTTCATACTAACTTTAACAATCCTGTTGCTTACGCTTTCATAGGAACTCACAAAAGGTCCAACTTTGTCACTCACTATCACTGCCACACCATGTTGTCCGCTGGCCAAATATGCCAAATATGCCAAATATGCCAAATATAGCGAACGTAAACTAGTAAGTAGGCTTGCTGCCCTACTTTCTGTACTGCTTGAATGCTGAATCCTTCTGTTACTCGTAAGCTATTGATGAGGGTTTGCTCCTGGTTCTCGGAAATAAGCTCAATTCGACGTTTCGCAGTTTTATTAGATAATGGAACATTTAACGTTTAACCATAGAAATCGCTGCTTGAAGAATTAAAGATTCTGCAATCGTATGTGGCTTCTTACACTTCACAATTTGATAACTGACCTCGAACGATGCTCGAAGGGCTTTTGTCGCTGTGCTGGCAGTTGCAGTAAATTGTGCAGATTGCTTCTTTGTACTGGCTGAGCTTTTGTTGAAAATAGGACAGTGGTTTTCCAATAAGCTCCGGGTGATTGGACTTCAGGTGTCGTTCCAACTTAATTCGTTTTAAACTTTCGGATGATAAAACAGAATCACAAATGAGACATTTTGGCTTTTCGACCTGGTTTTCAATAATGCTAGTAAAACCAAGATGAAGGAAATCGTCCTGATATTTTCTTTTCCTCTGAACTTTAGTACTACCACTAGCATTAGTAGAGCTATCAGTAGTTTCTTTTGATGAAATTTTGCACAAGAACTTACCCATTGCGATTAGATAGCAACAACAACTGATCAGTGATTATGCTGCCATAGAAGCGAGGAACTTGAACTGTTGCGAGGAGTCTGAGTGTCAAATTACCGCGAAATGTTTTCGATTGTGGTTTGAGATGGGTAAATCAACATGGTGCTAATTAAATCGTTATGTGGAGTCTGACAGTCTCAAAATAACTGCGAAATGTTTGCAATTGCGGTTTGAGATGGGTGATTCAGCATGACGCTAGGTCGTAAAGTAGTAGTTACAATCCTTTGAGTTAAATTCACAACGTGCAGCTTGCACAGTTACATGCATTCAGTGATGGAGTGAGAATTAAGGGAGCCCGTCTTATCAGCACTAAAGCATGAAGTTGTTTTATTACGTTTTTATTAAATTTAGACATGCTTTAGTCATACAATCTGCAAAAAACAATAACACTTGTAATTGAGTTGTAACAGCGCCTTGTATTCATGTCCTATACAAGATTTCGTCTTCCACCCCGTGACCCCATCATAGCATCCCGCGACCCCAAGGTTGGTAACCACTGCTTTAGGCTCTACAACAATTTAATCTTCATTCACCAGCTAATTCGATGACAGCTTAATCACGTCTCCTTCTGCAGACAACGACGTCAGTAAAGCGACACCTAAAGTTCCATATTTTCAAAAATCCATGTATCTCGATTACAAGAAAAGTAGAGTTCTGAGAAAAAAACACCAAACTCATATTTGAAATCATTACAGCTTAAATAGGTAATACTAGTCCTTGATATTAATAAAACAAGAATTTTGTTGACCAGTGTAATCAACACCGTTTAATCCTCTGTGTTGACGTAGATTAAAGCAGTGGATCTTTTAAGAAAAATAAAAACCCTTGTTTATAAGTATATCAAGATACTGAAAACAGCTGCTTGAGGCTTCAAACATTTTACCACTGTTTATCACTTTGAAGTGAAAGTAGGGACTGGCATTCTTACACCGACTTTTCAAAAATATGATTCAAAAATATCAAAGCCAAAATTTTCAAAAATTTTGGAATAAAACTTGTACTCGAATCTGAAAATTAATATTCTAAATTACGATGAAATTCTTTTTTTTGTCTGGTGGTTTTTAACCACTCGAAAACATGAAGGCTCTCAGCTGCTTTTCAAGCTCTCTTACATTGTTTTTTCATTGAATCACGGATGTCTTAAATTTGTGATTTTGATACGGCAATTCCCCTGCGCCTTATCGTTATTGTTTTTGTTCAATATTACTGTTTTAACCTGTGAAGCAAACGTCTACAAAATCAAATTCCAAGTAAAGTTCTTCCCTTCTCTGAGCGATTGGTCATTGTTACCATAAAGCACAATAATTTTATGATGATAATAGCACGAGAATATAACTGTGCGTTTCAGAATATTCTTCATAAATAGAATATTTATGTATATTCAAATACCCTCCATGGAGTTTGTAAAAATGACCTAAAAGTGTTTGACAAAAATGTTTGCAAATAGTTAAGGATATTTCATAATTAAAGTAAAGGTCAGAGAAATATTGTTTCATCATCATCTTACGGCCTCAGCCGAGATAGAATTCACTAAACCTTTCCAGTATACCCTATCGGTCATAGCTGTTAGAAGGTCTTCCTTGGCGATGGCAGTGTCCCTGCATATGATGTCTGGAAATGTGAGCTTCCGAGATCACGTAAGTAATGATGGGTGCCTCTACAAGAGAAACGACGACAAAAGTTCCGCTGAGGCAAGTGTACAGTGTTCAGCAAACTGGACGCGTCTTCTTTGGGATAAGGTTGATATCCTAGGTAGGTCATCGTATATCATTTTTAAGAGTTGAATTTCTTTCCATGAAAGATTTAACACTCTTCTAAGGAGATGGATATAGCATCCATCTATGCGGCGATGTTGTTTAGCGGAAAGAGTCCATGTTTCAGATCCGTAGAGTAAAATGGGTTCGATTATTACCCGAAAAAGTCTGGTTTTAATTTTACGATTGAGCTGGGATTTTCAGATCTTATCCATTTTGTTACATGCAGTCCATGCCATGCCCTTCCTGGTATTAAAATCTTTTTCAGAGTTTATTATGCGTGATCCTGGATACTTGTAGTCTTCAACACATTTGAGAATCTTATTTAAAAGAGTTCTAATTTTGATGCTGTTGGAAATGTTAATTGCCATGCACTCTGTTTTGGTTTCATTCAGATAGAGTCCTGTACAGTTTGCTGCTGATTCAAG
>RDPX01000029.1:2472744-2493546 GCA_003991215.1 Morbakka virulenta | reverse complement strand
AAGGCTTTGTGTTTCAGAAGACGAAAATGAAAATGTGGACTTTGGTGCGGATATTTATACAAAGAATAATGAGATGGAATTAACAGCATCAAAAGTAAGAAAGAGAAAAGTCTCCAAAAATGGAAATCTCTGACGAAACAAAAAAGTTATGGAAAAAGTTTGAAAAGTTTGCTTTACCACCTTCTGAAGAAATGCCTGGCTCACTAGATGACGAGCACCCTTGACCTGCCTGACCTCAGTCCTTTTCAACTTTTTCAACTGTTTTTCTGACCATGGATGATAGCACAAACAAGTACTGAGATTGTAAACAACACATACATATTCCATTTCATGGGCCTTATTCAAATGAATTATTGCCACTCATTACCCAGTGAAAAGGATTATTGGTCGACAAGACATTCAATGGGAACCCCCATTTTTGACGAAACTACAAGAAAAATCGATTCCAAGAGGTTAAAATATTTTTTTTATCCAGGTGAAAATGGCAGTTTGGGACAGAATAGGACTATCAAAAATCCTTTTTGTGATGCTCTTCGAACAAAACAGTTTGGAGTATTTCACTGCCTTTTATCACTGGACGAGAGTACAATGGTGATTTAAAGAGAGGGCTCATTTGCTAAATGACATTCGGGGGTAAGGTCTGATTGGAGGGGATAATTCAAAGGTCGGAACTTAATCGAGGACTTACGATACCCTCTTTTCTCTCATAAGCATGACGTCCGTATTTTAAAACAATTTTTTACCTTATATTCTAACGGGTGTGGTAAAAAGTAGCCTGTAAGATCAAAAAAGTCTGGGAAACTTTCTGAATGCAAGAATTGTAATGACATTTATGAGACATCGTCTCTTTTGGATTTGAAACACATCTCACAACCAGTAAATCACAACTAGTCTCTTCAAAAGACTGGTTGTGATCTTCTTTGATTGCAGCTTTGACAAAAAGAAATTTCAAAAACGGGGTATAATGCTTTCATCCTCCATCCTTTGTTTAGAGTTATAGTGCCACGGTCTGAAAGAGTTCGGAAAACAACAACAAAATTGCTTTAGGCTGTCCAAGCAACAAAATCAAAAGTTAATTTCTGAGTTTTTCGGTGGTAGGAACCGTAACCTGCTCAAGAAAAAGAAGCCACAGAATACGTCGTTACAGTTAGTGATGATTTGAGGGAATGAGACAGAGGAAGTTTCTTCTTGCAATGAGCAGCCAAAGATGCTGCAACTTCCAGAAGAGGACACCCATAGATAAGAAACATGAGTTAGCACCAAAAACAAAAATATTTCCAGCCCTGTTTGATTTGAATCTATGAATGACTGTAGCATCACCTTAATTAAAGGGCTGTTTTCTGCACGGAATACAAACAGCCTGGTGATGCGTCACCATTTGTATTCACAGATCACAGGACTATATTTCGTAAATAAAATAAAGGAAATGAGTGGCTATAGGACTTTTCTGGAGTTTCGGCGTGGGCAAATGAGGTTGCCCATCCCCACACTTATCTCCAGGTCACCTCTGGGCAAGGTTTAGCACCTGCTATCCATGGTTTGGTGGATCCCGTTAGCCTTAGTTGCCACTCCACCTAGGAGATGGAAAACTCTGATTTAAATCCCACGGGTTAATTACTGTTGAGATGCTTCTGATAACGTGAGATGGTATTTCGTTAAAAATACTAGTGTTATTACAACCTAAAATTTTATAAACTTGCCTATGACTACGTAGAAGAACTTCTTCGTGTACTTAAGAAATTTTTCGTTACATCTTCGCAAGCCATCGAAACCATGACGATTTATAGATCGAGGGTTTCGGTGCCCCTAGATTTGTCAAAGCCAACTGAGTTGAGACTGAAGAAATACCTCTATCTGGGGAAGGAGCCTGGGTCACCCACCACAGTATCACGGCCCAGTCAACCATGAAATGCAACGAAATAAAACAAACATCCAAAACTGTGTAATCTGGATCCTTGACCAACTTCAGAATGTTGCACATGGTAACAGGAAATAAAACAACAGCAGACATAGGTTTTCGGGATCGTCATCTAGTGACCACGACCACTAAATCAGCCCAGTTGTCCAAGATTGGCGTATGGGACATTCACACTCAATTTCAAGCAGAAAAATTTGGACAATGCTATTCTACAGATTGACAGAATGGGTGTGCATTACTGAGGCTTAGGTGGCCAAGGAGCAGACCAGTTCTGTAAGGAACAGAAAGGTATCTTTTTCTCGGGAGGTGTTGGGGATCAACACAGGGTCGGTTTGATTCTCAAAAATCACTTTTATATTTCAGCCCTCCCTTTCGGGTGGAAATCAGAGATGATTATGCTGGTGTCACTAAAAAGCTAGTCCTTTCAACCTCAACATCATGGTTACCTCCACACCAACGTCGGAGGCAGACAATTAAACAATTTATTACTTTTACCGAGACCTCGAAGAAGCCTATTCCGTTTGTAGTTTAAACAAAATCTCCATCGCTATGGACGACTAAATGCAAAAGTTAAATCAGAAGGAGAGGAAAGGGTCGTTGGAACTCATGAACTGGGGAACGGAAAGATAGAGGATCGTTCATTCGTTTTCGTGTCTCGGCTACAGCGTCTCTACCCAGTAGCGGGCATATGATATTGCCGATTGTGTGGGCTCCTCTACGTCAGCGACGTTGCAAGATAGAGGCGAGGAGCTAATAGAATGATGCCGAGACAGAGACATGGCAATCACAAACACATGGTTTTAAGTTCACTCTCGAAAAAGGTTCACATGGAAGAGCCTGGTGATCGAATCAGGAATCAGATTAACTTCATCATTGTTAGCCAAATATTCAGGAATGCAGTCAAGTCTTCAAAGACCTACCCAGGTTCAGATGCAAAGTGAGATCACAATCCAGTCCTTATACGGTTTTAACTATTACTAAAAGTCCAAAAACCCACATCTACTGCAATACTTGATATAAACTTCATCAAAACTGCAAGCAAAACTGAAGCAGAACGTTAAAAGAGCACCCCCACGTAACATGTCAGTGCTGAATAGCAACAAATATGTACAATCTCGCTGTAATGACCATCACACATAGCATAGTAATGACCATCACACAAGCTACTCAACAACACATCCAGAAAGTGGACACAAAGTAGTCTCAATCATCTCGCTGGATCAAACAGCAGATCAAAGTTATGATGGAACAAAAAAGGCCCGTCAAACACAAAAAAGTTGGGTATAAGCAAAAAAAACAGACGTACTGGACAGAAACGTAACAAAGGCAAGGGTGAATGGTTAGAAGTTTGGTGTCAAGGGGCAAAACTTCTCACCATAAACTCTAAAGAAACGTTCAAACAGATAAAGAAAATAGCAGGCAAGAGACCCTTTCTGGACTCAAAATGTATAAAACCAGCCTATGGTAAAGTACTCCACCGGCTCATGGATGTGGTCAATCTGTGAAACGAGTATCTCCAGTAACATTTTGATGACAATGAAGATCAAGAAAGCATAATCCTAGAATAACTGGCCCCGAAATAATGATGAAGTTTGCTGGGCACTGAAAAATATAGAGGAAGAAAGGTGAACCAGACAATATACCCCAACACAGATGCTTCTTGCACTAGGTGAAGAAGGTGTTGAATTTCTATGGACAATCATCGATAAGATCTACGAAACTGAGATGATCCCTGAGGATATGCTTTGGTCAATCTTCGTAGCCATACGCAAAATCACTGGAATGCTCGAATGCAACAATAGTGGAACTATAAGCCTAAAGAGCCATGCAATTAAAATCCAAACGAAAATAGAGAGAGTACGGTGTAAAAATGCTACCTAAAATTTCAGACCATCAGTACGGTTTGGTCAAAGACAGAGACATAAAAAACGTAACCGTCAACCTCAAAATGCTCTCTGAAAGGCCAATAGAGCCAGCACCAGCAGATCTTTATTGATTACAGGAAGGCCTTTGACAGGGTTTGGCTTAACGACACACTCTCTATGTTACAGGATGACCAGATTAAAGAAAATGACCTTAGATGTATCATAAATCTTTATACCAAGCAAAAAGGGTCTTCCGTTCTCTCTGGCAATTCTTCCACTGAATGAGTCCTGGTCCGGATCTAAAGAGCACTAAAGCAAGGATGTAATATATAACTATATTATTTAAACCTCCATAGCGAAATAATCCTCAGAGATCTTAATGGAGTTTCTGGAGGTCTGCTCGTCAACGGCTTTCAGATAAATAATATAAGTTATGCTGAAGGCAGAGTCTTCATCACCACATCTAAGGAGGGCACCACGAATCTGACTTCTGTTGCAAGAGTCTTCGATATTCGCCTTGGTCCCAGCCTTAATTGCGAGAAAACAAAGATAACGTGCATCTCAAACCACAAACTAGAGCCAAAACTCGAACTTGAGATAGCGGGTAAAACCATATGATAAGTGTTAGTTTTCAGTTATCTTGGATCTTACATCACAGACAGTAGTGATAATAAGAGAAAAATCAAACAAAAAATAGGCATGGCTAAAGATGCATTCAACAATATGAGAGCCACCTTTACCAATGGAAAACTTTCATTTAACATCAAACTTTGTCTCCTCAAAATCCTTTGTCTGGTCGGTCCTCTTCTATGGAACTGACGCATGGACACAACAGAACAGAAACACGGAGAAGCATAGAAGACGCAGAGATGTGGTCTTACTCCCGGATGCTCTGAATTTCCTGGCATTGACGTCCTACACCGTGTTGGGGAAGACAGAGAATTCCTTAAAGTGATCGAGTCACGTCAATTGAAATTTCTTGGTCACCATATCAGAAAACAGAAGCTTGGGGTCCTTTGCCTAAATGGCCAAATCGAAGGAAAGCGAGCTCATGGTAGACAGAGGGAATGGTATCTGCAGTACTTTCAGCACCATTTAAAGACCAGCAGAGAGCTATGCGTGCCACTCGAGGCCAAGAACAATGGAGGCGCAATTTATTGCAATAGTGGTCCACCTAAGCTTGTTCCAAGTTGGCACCATGGAGGAAGAAAACGTGAGTAGTCTGCAGTTCTGGAAACATTGCATTCGGCAGGCAAAACTTTGCTAGCTCAAGGTTTTTTTATCAAAGCTGCAAAAATATTTTATCATATGATCGATTCCAATGTATTTTGTCTATTAACCAAGAACTGCGCTTCCATTTTATTACTTCCATCAATTCCAAAATCATGAGAGACATATCTATCATAGCGGCACCTGAAAATATTAGAGGCTTTCTCAAATAAGTCCGCATCAATCAGATCTGATATACTTTCCTTCTCATAGTCAACTATGTCAGGTGTTCGGAAAACATTTTAATTGTGCATTTTAGGACGAAAGCATGAAAATTGGGTCATATACACAAATTGACACGGTGAATAAGATGCAAAGCAGACACAATCAAAATTTTGCCCTAGAAGTTATGTTTTACTACTACTGGAATCCAGTCTTTTTGGCCTTAATGTTTGTTTGCCTTTTAACATCCAACTTTCACAAAAAGCTATTTTTAGATCCATCTCATTATACTCTAACGGAATGACTCCTTTAAAACAAAAGCTGAAAAAACAGTTAATCAACAAGCAAATTTGACGTAGCTAAAACTTGCACGAGAAAGGCGAAAGTTAGCACAATTTCACTTATGCATTAAGAGGCTTGTTAAGAAGAAAAATATTTCCATAAATAATAGCTTAGTGACCTTTTCTTGGTTACCACTGAATTGCTCTTCTCAAACAAGCTGGTGCAACGCTAATGAAAACACGACACCACTGTCATCATGATTTCAGTGAATTTTGTGTGCATGTAGATCAAAGATATAACCAAAGATCTGTTCTTTTAGTTTAGTGTTATATACATTCTCGGGGAACACACCATAAAGCTCTATATTTTGAATAAACAACTGTTTCATGTCACTATGCTTGAATATAGGTGCTTCTGTAGCCTGTTTCCATACACCATTTCATCCTTTTTGTCAATTTCAGTTTCTTCTTTGGTTTTATCTCTATATCTATATGGAGGGATGTTAAATATTTTTGTGATGTTTTCCCTCAATAGTCACTGTCACCCTGACTGCGTTTTGCTAAAAGCTTGTCATCTGATAATGTTGTTGTTGCAGAATGTACAAAGTTGTAGAAGCCCAGGATACTAGCTGTGTGTAAATTTCGATTAAAGTCTAATTCTTCATAAAAGAAACGCTGTGACTTTGTAAAATGTTCGCTTTCATAAGAAGAACGCGTACCCTTAGATTCCAATTTTGTTAATTCTCCTGCCTCACATCTTTGTCTTCTTTTTAATGCCTTCTCAATGCGCTCCTTATCGTATAAATTTCGGCAAGAGTTATGAAATTTGGATTTGTTTTTTATCTTTCTTCTTCTTCTGAGTTCTTAACCTTTCACAGTCACTTCTCTTGAATTGTAGATCCTTGTTCAAGCTGGTAATGAATTTCAGTCTCTGTCTTCCTCTACTTTTTTGCTTTTTATCATGGAATCAATAAGAGAATTACAGTCTGCTACTAGGTGTAAGAGCTTATCATGTCATGAGTCGTAAACTTTAAGCTCGGAAAAAGCTTATGACTCATGACATGATAAGCTCTTACATCTATGGCTTCTTCCGAGTCCATAAAGTTCAGAATTTTCAAGATTATTAGAGAGTCTGCTAGTAGTTTTTCAAGGTCTACGAGCTCATCGCAACACTTGGAGTTCAAAGCCTGGAGGTAGTTGGCTAGATTACGCTAACCAGCATTTTTTCTTTCAGAGTGCTGTTGTTGGGACATTGCATCTTCTTTGAAGATGATACTTGGCAAATAAAGCAAATGCTCCAGCCAATTGGGTGACAATCCTGTAGTTCCAGCTACGTACGCACGCTCAAAGGGGTTTTTTCAGTGACATAACATTTTTTCGTCCTTCTCTCTGAAAGGATGTTATTTTAGATGAAACCTTATGTCTGACTTTAGGGACATGAAATTCATAAGTTTTGTTTTTGATTTCTGTTTCTTTTTTTCTGTACTTTTTCTCTTTTTCTGATGCGTTTTGCATCAACTCAGCACCTTTTTTATAAATAGCATTTCATTCCAAACACATTTTATTTGTAAGAAACGAGAAAAAAGGACCAGGACTAGTATATAAACTTCAAGAGTAGATTATGATATTTTGGCCTGGACATTTCTACAAAAGCTGGAATGTAACAATTTCGTAATGTTGGTACATATTTACATTGTATTTTATACCTATTACTTTTCATTTATTAAAAGTAATAGGTGGTTTATTTATAAAAAGGGAGGGGGAAGGGCCTGAATCCTACTTCATTTGTCTTAAAATAGGTCTTTGGTTCTTTTTATTCTACAGGAGCTGGAATGTGTTGATTTCATAACTTCAATGCACCATACATGTTGTATGTAGTATGTTTTATTTCGAAGAAACAAGAAGAAGGTTGGGCTCTAATACTACAGCCTCACAAGGCTTCTGGGGCGAATTTTTTACTGTGTCTGCCTTGCCTCTTTTTCACCGTGTCGAATAGCTACACATGGGAGACGTAGTTTCTTGTTGGGCAGTAAGCCCTATTTGTTCTGGTGGTTCCTCAGACCGCCCCAATGGTCTTTATGAAATAATTTTTGAACAGTAAATGACTCTTCCTTGAAATTTTGTGAGTTTTCCAAGTATGTATTGCGTTACAACAATAACAAAATTGCAATAAATGTTGTCGTTGCTATGGAAACTCTTTCTCACCAGGTGGCGTAAGACTAACTATGGATTATTTTTGTGATTTGTTTTGGTTATAATTATTATTTTTGTTTTCATTTATTGCTATGGTAACAGTGATGTAACTGAGAGAGTTAAAGAATTTTTATGATATATTTTACAGTTTTTTACTTTCTCTTTTAAACTTCGATACTTTTTCCATTTACTTGCATCAAATCGTAAGGGTAATATGTTGCTTTTTCCTTGAAAATATGTTTTGGAAAAGTTAGTTACTGAAATATTTAGTGTGATATAATATTGGCGAAAAGAAGAAAGTTGATATAAAAAGAAGAAAGTTGATATAAAAAGAAGAAATAAATGATATTTTGAGCATTCCGGACCATACAGGTCAGTCAGGTGGCCAGATAGCAGAGTTCTTCGTGTGGCTCCAGAATAGAGGATAATATTCCGTATAGCCTACGTTGTATGATATCCAGTGGCTAGCAAGAGATGCGGCATTGTTGTATGTTCCAATAGCACAAAACTCACCAGACAGACAATGGAACACTTATTTTGTGACCAAGGAGAGCAAGCCTTGATTGGGTCGCTTTACGTTTCCGGTAAATGGATGGCATTCAGATCAGTCTCATAAAAAAATTGGGGCAGCAAAACCTCTGGTAACTAACGCGAGTGTATGAAGGTTGGCCAGTAACATGATCTTAGTAGAGATCCGTGTAGTTCACATTTCAGGTTTTAAAAGTATTATCTTCTAGATCAGATTCAACAAGTATGATAAAGGAAGCAAGAACCACTGGCAATCAGGCTAAATAATCAAGAGGTCAATGAAACAAAGACGTGGGTTACCCCAGGACCGACAGCCAGTTCGCAAGCAACATCTCGATTGTAAAACTGTTGCTACAGTTCTATGTCAGGTTTATGAATAATATTTCTAATTACAACGAATATTTAGTCCATGCAACAAAAGAAGACAGGCAATTTCCTATTCCACTAGGAAAAAAGTTACTGATTTCATTTCACCGGGGTTTTTTACAGATTTGTCAAGTGACTTACATTTACAAAAAGAAAAGAAAAACCTTCATGGAGGTTAAGGCACTAATTTGCTTGATGTCGGAAGGGCATATTGGATTACAAAGTATCGCCAAACAGGTGGAAAATTATTACAGTTGTCTTGAAAACCACACAATCATAAAACCAATGAGTAATACGTGGGAGTGACCTATTAATAACAACGATGATGCCTGACAAGATGTCGACTGTGGTAATCGTACCCATCACTTGAAAGGCGTCAGAAAATCTTACATTGCTTTGTTTACATTTTAGTCCGATACTGGAAAGGGTAATACCACCACCCAACGAGAGAGTCTATGAGATCAATAATATTTTAACAAATTTGGGATGTAGATTGCAAGTTATCCAGTACAGAATCCTGCTCCAATCTCTGTATCTAATTCTTTGTGATATTTGTCGGTCCTGCAATACTGCAGTTACCACTCCCAACTATTCTTCTAGAGTGACAAGATAAAATGTTCAGCATTCTACTGAATACACGTTTGTTTTACAGTACCAAGCAGTCATTAGAACTGCAATCAGATGTTGGGAGGGCTTTTAATGTCATTGAGAATTCTGTCACAAGGGTATTTCAGCTTTATTAAACAAAGTATTTTCCAGATATTCAAAACAATGAAAAAATTATGAAAATTTTAAATCAACCGTCAATTGATCACATGAAAATCATCCAACAAGATTCCAAGAATGCAGAGCACAAGAAATAACTTGTCTTCTCTTTGGTGTGAAACAAATACACAAATTAATTTGAAAAAGTTGAATCAACTTGCCCTCGTCTTATCCTATTACACGTTTCCTCGATTAGTGAAATATTGTCTCTTTTTCGACTAATTTGAGCTAAGAACCTGCTTATGTCATTCCAATGTCCAGAGGCATAACAGAATTCAGTATAAAATTACCTGAGAAAGCAGATTCTGTCCATCTTATCAACAAAAACAGTTCAAAATTGCATGTGTGACGACTTATGACGTTTATTCTTGGAAAGAATTTCCTTGTTGGAACCGTGAAATTCAGTCCAGCAGGGCAAGTTCTGAAAACCATAACCATCACATTTCTTCCAATTGTAGACTATGTTTGGACCAACCTTTATGTTTTCAGCATTCCCCCTATTTGAGGGAGCAGGTCTAAAACCCCCCATCTCTTCTAAATTATTTGGATACAGATGTGGATTTTGCATCAAAGAACTATCCAGAAAAAATTTGATGTAAAAGCTTTCTCACGTTGTGAATCGTAAGCTTTTCCTGTGCCTGTGCCACGTACCAAGGGGCAAATTCCACAGTGGTGACGCGTGATGACTAGCAACCTGTTTCCAGGAGTGCGCAATACCTATGTTGTTTGTTGTGCTTTTGTCTTTAGTGCTGGAAACGATATTTGTACGTGTGTGAGGTACACCCAGGATGCGATTGTTGTGCTTTAGTGAGTGGATTGTTTCTTTAATTCTACAACTTTTCTAGTATCTGCTACAGCTGCTCCTTTTTGAAAACGTAACAAACGGTGAAGGGCATTATTTTGTGTAACGAAGAGTAGTTGTCATTTTTATGACCCCCTGATTAGCTTTTTCTCAATGATTATATGGCTTTTATATATCATAAACGTCCGACGATATGATTACATGAGACCGAAATTTTAACCCTACATCCCCCGAACCCCCCATTTGCCAACATGTATTCGTTCTCGTCAACTCCCTCGCTTGCTTGTTATGTGGTCTATTGCTGGGTGTGACTAATCAGAAGCAAGCGCTTATGTTTCCAGAACAACAGGGACTGATGAAGACAAAAGAGGGGGTTAACTGTGTGCATGAGGTGTCAAAGCTCTTTTAAAGAACTTTTCGTAATAAACGAGAGAGAAGTATGTATAAAAAGAAGTAGAGAGAATGCAAAAGGGCGTATTAAAATAAAAAGGAGAGCTGGGTGTAGAAAGAAGCGATTGTCAATTCGGCTAACTTTTTATGATAAAAAGACGAGAGCAAGAAAAAGGAGCCAGAAAAGAAATAATGCAGATAACCAACTTCGAAAAAGGAGTACGTCCATCAAGGATGTGCAGTTTGTAGGAATTTTTGTGTGTTTGGTTTTTCCCTCGATTTGAACTATCCAATTTTTTAATATAGTGGAATATGCTTTCCTTTTCGGCATACTTACCATGTGAATAAGAACGTGTTCACCATTTACAACAAAATATTTTTAGTTCATATTTATAAGGATATTTTAATATTGTGGTTGAATGTTTGAATCCTACGTTTTTCTGAAAGTGTCCGACGGGTAGAGATTCTACTCCATCACCAAAGGTGGTATCGGTTACCGTCATAGTTGGAAATAGAGGCAGAGAGCTGTTTTTGACGTGCAGTCTTCTTGTAATGGAGGCACCGCCATCAAATTCAATATATACTATCCTTTTTTAAGGGTTGATAGGGGGAAAGCAGGTGTGATGGAAGAAGGCAAGGCAGGAGTGATAGCGAGGGGAAAGGCAAAAGTGATGGAGGGGGGAAGGCAGCAGTAATGGCGGGGGAAAGGCAGCAGTAATGGCGGGGGAAAGGCAGCAGTAATGGCGGGGGAAAGGCAGCAGTAATGGCGGGGGAAAGGCAGCAGTAATGGCGGGGGAAAGGCAGCAGTAATGGCGGGGAAAAGGCAGCAGTAATGGAGGGGGAAAGGCAGCAGTGATGGTGGGGAAAAGGCAGCAGTAAGGGGGGGGGAAAGGCAGCAGTAATGGCGGGGGAAAGGCACCAGTAATGCCGGGGGAAAGGCAGCAGTAATGGCGGGGGAAAGGCAGGAGTCCCAAGGTCCTAATACAACCAAGTTAAACCCAGCTACCGGGGTCCAGTTCGAGTAATTTAATTTAAAAATCCATTTTCGTGTATTAGGACCTTCAAATACTACAGGGAACTGTCTGTCGTGTAACGTCTGATTCAAAATTGTGTAGATGCTGCGTCCAAACGTCATATCAAGCACGGGTGTGTTAGTTCTCTTGTAACGTGCTGGTTGATTGGCTTTTTTACTTCTTTTTCGCTTATGGTTGTTTTTTTAAAACTGTTTTTCGGAGTAAATTACTGAAATCCATGCGCATGAATGTATTTACGCTTCAACAAGGGGCATGCTCAACTTCCTTCGAAAACCCACTTCTATCACACCCCCTTACCCTCTGGCACGGTCTTGGCCCTGATGTAAATAAACTTTTACTGTGCACACAATCGATCTGTAAAATGAGATTTTTATTACAGACACAATGAATCGTGCTCAGCTCTAATTGTTTTTTGGCAAGATTTACTTCAAGCTGGAGGGCAGGGCTCAGCCTTTTTGCTTAAATCTCTCAAGTTTCCTTGCGAAATCACCTTTTTCCCCATTTGGAACAGCAAACAATTGCCCAAGCGTCATCCTTTCCACAAATAGAACCAACGCCGAGTTAAAAATATCCACAAACAATGGCTGCAAAAAGCTTATCTCGCATTATCACTTTGTAACCTGACCTTCAAAATAATGTTTGGAACAAGTATTTAATCAAGCCTGGAGAAACAACAGAAAGCAGGTATAATATTCATTGATAATAAGCCATCTGCTTTGTTCACAAACTCTGAAAATGAATACAAATGTAAGGTGGCCAACTGTATTTTCTTCTGACATTTAACAACGAAGTCAAAAGTAAACTGACTTTTTTTATCTGAAAATTTCAGTTGTATTATTAAACCTTAACTTACCACATTTTAAACTTGAACAAAAGCAATAAACGTTACAATCAATTTCTCTATTTTTACATGTCTAATTTCAATAAATAAATATATATTAGGGGAGAAATAGCTGATAAATTTACATGTGTCTACAAAGTGCACTGTGAGATACTTCATTTAAACTACAGTAAAGAAAATCCAAAGGAATTCTATGCTAATACAAAGACAGGAAATAAAAAAAAATTATGCAGTTTGTCCTTGTTTTTCGTAATAGCCCTCCCAAAAATTCCTTACAGTATCCACAAACAACATGCGCTCACTTCCTGTGTTTACATGACAGCTGATAAAAAATATTTCATCAACATGACACTAAAAGCTAATTTCTTCAACTATTTATCAAGCAAAGAAAACATCTCTTGTTCTTTCATGCTTTGGCTCCACTGGAGATGAATAACAAGAGAATCTTTTGAACGTGCAACAAAACAAGTCCAATCCAAAAAATTATCGTTCTGCAAAAACCAAACAAACCAACAAACACGGTTAACTCAAGCAAGATTTCGCAAACAAAAAAAATATTGTTGGTGTAATAAGTCATAAAACTCAACAACTTGAGCAATCATCTTCACTTTTGAAAGACTTTTTGAGCTGAAATCAGGACTCGTGCTGCATCGTGCTGCATCCACAAATCACGAATTCAGTTATGATCATCTACACAAGAAGAACACAGCTACGGCGTTGTCCTGAAAAACTGTGACTGAGATTCAACATTGAAAATGCTTTGTACAATCGCCCATGATTATTATTTTCATCGGGTAACGGAGCAGAAATCAGCTGTGAACTGGAATTTCTCCAGCTGGTAACAAAGTCATCTGTACAGTAGGTATCACTTCGAAGATCGTGCCTTTTCCATTCTGTGCTCCTTGATGTTGAAAAATGATCAAAGCTTGTTTCTTCGGAGATAGACTGGGTACATTTCGATAGTTTATTTTCTGTAACCACTGTTAATAATGCCGTTAGCCAAGAATTTCGTTCCGCTTCAGAGCAGGCACATAAAGTATACGAACGTCTCTTTTTTGTAAGTTTCAAACAAAAGTTCTTGTTACCATTAGCAGAAGTAATTTCATCGGCATAAATACCAAGATCATCACCCTCTAACAAGATCACTTCTTTTGGTGATTGACCTTCACACTCCTTTCCTCGTTTGAAAAAATACAACGAATCGTTGTTAAGAACAAAGTATCTTTCTTTCCAGAAATTCGCTGGTAAACGCCATAATCCTTTACTTTGAACAAAGAGTGATCCTTCCTTGACAATTTTCTCTGGTATTCCCTTTTTCAGCCGAAGCATCGCCATCTTGAGATCATTATCACGTCCTTTTCTTTTCCTCCTTATTGCAGGCACTTCCATAAATGAGTCTGTTAAAAACAACATTAGGGCAATATATATGTTATAAAATAGAAATATATTTTTTCCTTAAGAAAAAAATTTCACTTCAGTTGAGCTCTTATGAACCTTTTAAACACATAACCGTTGCCTGATGTTAACGACCAAACAATACAGCATCATGTGACTTGTAACAAGACGTCATTTTTCTCCGAAACATCCTGTTCCGGAAAAAAAGGGTGAACTCTGCAAGCAGGTGGTTGTCACATTGTGCAGTTGGCACGATCGTCAAGCGAGGGGGCCGGCATGGCACAAACGGACCGTTACGTTTTTCAGATGCCTTTCAGATCTGCGTCGATTCAAACTTCAAGTGGGATGTGAAGCAGGAAGCAAACGATGTTCTCAGCCGCTTTGAGAAAATTTGCAATTTCAGCAAAATCTGTATCTGATCAAGTCTTGCGAAGTTGACAACATTTGATATTTCTGAATGAAAACATTTTATATTTCTTTTGTTCTTCCTGCACTGCTTGTATATTATGATTGAGTTTGTTTCTGCACAACCCCCCAAAATCTACCCCCAAAAAATTTTTTTGGGTCACAGACCAGTTATGTTCTCAGTTAATAATTAAATCAAATTTGCCCCCTTTTTGAGTACAATCGTGACATCAAGAAATAATAAATTTTATCAAATTCTGCAAGCCAACAACTTTCACACGTGAAATTTTAAGTGAATTGGACTGTCGAGCAAAATTCATCTTTTATTACATCGCCCAGATTTCGATGTTTTGTGACAGAAAACCTTGCAAAAAATAAGTAATCATTTGCAGCCAAAATAAGGCTTTGGCTAATTGTTACTTCTGCAGATATTGTTTGTTACTGCCCAAGAAAACGCAGAGACTACAAAAGTACAACTTCTTGGATGGATTGTTCCTGCTAGCAAACACTTGACTGGCTTACCATTACTCGAGTGTTAGCTAATTTGATGTTGCTGGTCTTTACACACATTATTAGCTACAACTTCACTAAGATGAAGTATGTTGTTCCATCATCATTATCATAATCATCCCCACAACACTAATGATAATAATACTTATTACTATTATCCGAATAACAACACCTTTGAAACATGTCTTGCGATATTTGTAGTAACCACCTGTGGGGGGTTGAAGTTCTGTTACTATTTTAATCCCTATTATTTGGCTCTTTTGGCGAGAGCAAAGCTATCCTGACCTAGAGGTGTAAGTACATCCACTGTGCGTCAAGTTGCAAATGTGAATGCATGAACGCGATTCTCTGGTGTGAAAATGCAAAAATAAAGTAATGTTTAATAGTGCAAACAACAACACAAACCGGCTTCAAAACACATTAATATCTGAAATGAGCACTCTTAATGAAACATATTGGTATCGAGTACAATACAGAAGCCAAAATTTAACTCCAACCGTAATTTAACGTTCAGACAATTTTGGTCAGTGCACTACTGTGTGCTATTGGGCACTGCAAAAAATTGTTAGATGTTCAAATTCCTTTGTAGTGACTGCCGTTTCCTCCAAACACTTCGAAGGACGACTTGTTTATTTTTTAGACATGATTTACTAATATTTCTCGGAGTAGTTTTAGCAACCCCTACAATTCACAGAAGTGACGGGGAAAAGATTTCAAATAATTTCAGGCAATTATAAGTAAGATTTTGACAAGACCTGTGCAAATCATTTTTTGCACAACGGGCAAATATACTTTGTGTGCTATTTCTAATCTTCACATTTACATCACACGCCCTGGCAACCAGGTGACCGGAATATTTTACTTGCAGTCCAACTCTGCGATACTTAAATGTACTCAACACCTCCAAATAATGTAAAATCCAGTTCTGGTTCTGCCTCGCAGGCTCGGGCAAACAACTAATTTTCGAGTTTTCAATCATGCTCAAATCCCAGTAAGGTCAAGGATGGTAGCAAACCTGAGAGAAACTGAGTTCAAAATTTCCCAGAAAAACTATGGTTTTCAGTCCCTGTAGTAGGGATTGACGTCATAGATCAGGGGATATCCCTTTGGACGCTGCTGTATACGTATCGTTCCGTAATCTTATGGCTTTGTTATGATCATGCGTGGGCTGAAGAGGAAAATGCAAATTAAGTGCGATCAAATAAATCGACGTGTGAACTAAAGTATCACATGGAGGATGATTCTAAATTATTGTTGTCACCACAAGAAGTCAATATTTCTGTTTTGCCTTTTTATGTCCTGAAATGAGGGGAAAGTTTCTCCATGAATAAATTTTTACATTTTGTGCAAAAGCAGCGGACATCGAATTACAGAATACCGTGTTTGTTACTTTGTACTCGATAAAATAAGCTATCTTTTTTGTGTGTGTTTTTCTGGTTCAAAGTATTGATTCTTCTACTGACGTTTCAAAGCTTCAACTTATTTCTTTAGTTTCCGATCAAAAATATGGCAAGAAGTTTTTGCAGTGGGCAAATAAAAAGTGAGGTTTTCATCGTGAAAGAAAAATTCATAGACATTGTCACAACATACTTTATATTTTCCTCAAATACTGTAAATGTCGATAAAATGGCATCAGATGTTGAGATGTTGATAATTAACGGTATAGGCCTAGAATTGCTATTCTAAGAGGAGGGGGGTAGGTTGCAAAGGATTGTGTCCTTCAAGACCAAAAAACTTCTTTAGTGGAAAAACTATGCAAAGCACCACATCCTTGAACTGCAAGTCACAAGTGCTCCCCATCCCCACCCCGCCATCTTTCAGGATCGTTGGAAATTGGTTTTCAAAAAGCATCATGAGCAGGTGTTCCTGTTTATTGCTGAAGCAAAAACACTTATTTACGTTCACAAGCTCAATAACTCGCTTTGGGGTGAGTCTTCAAGCACACAATACACGCAAACTCGAGTCTTTACACCGAAGGCCGATGCTCCTGTAACTATTAGAAGCATATTGGCGTATAATATTTTGTAAATTTTCCCACTACTTAAGATACGAGATAAGAGTGCCCTGATTGCGAATTTACCAGAGTTATGGGTGTCCGGGTAAATGTTCACAACACAGGTCCTCTAACACTTAGGCAAATGACCATTTTTCCTGACGATAAATTTTTCCTGTTCAAATAACGAATGACTGAATGATGAATAAATATCTACATTATTAGTGTTACTTTTTCAGAGTTTTCTAACGCGACGTTCCATAATATGAAATATAATAAAATAATATTAATAAATATTCAATCAAATGTCATATAATTATCATGGTTTTTAACTACTATTTTTTTCGTACTTTACATCAATGTTATTAATTCTATGCCATTTCATAAAGCTTGTCTCAGATTCGATCATCATAATCATCATAGCATACTCATCAACTTCGTCGATACGATGCTGTGGATAGTGACACCCCAACCCTTCTTATCGGAACACTTGTGTGTCAAGGTGTCAAGGTTTCCTGAGGTGCTTTTGTTATTCATGATCTTGTCTCAGCTTCGATCAAACTTCAAAAAAACCACATATGTTGTGCATTTAATTGCTGATAGGGGTGATTGTGTTTAACCGGCTCTTACACAATTTACCCATGCTACTCTTGCGAATTTTGTTCCACAGATGTCCACAATTTTGCTTTTTCAGGTCAATATTTGCTGTTTCGAAGTCAAAACCAGACAAGTTATATACAGTTCATATATGGCAAAACCAATTCTTTTTGTGATCAAATTACTATTTACTTTTATTGATGTACTTTTCTGGGTTTCTAATATGTAAATAAGTAATTTTATGAAGTTCAGTCACGCCCACCTCTTGTTTCAACTGAAGCAAAACCTAGAGGGACAATAGCTGGTTTTAAAAGTCCAAAGATAGAAGATAAAGGCTTTTGTCTGTAACTTGTAACAAGAAAAGGTTGTTAAAAAACTCTGTAGTATTCGGTTTATGAAAACGTTAAGTAAAAGAACAAGATAAATGAAGCTTTGATTGGAAAGTAATGACAAAAAGCTTCCGCATCAGTTTTGACTGTTATAATGCCGATGCTCATACAGGATGTAGCGGTAATCATTTAGACACTGGCCAGAAAAGACGTGTGTTATCGTATATTATCGCCATTCCACGTCTTTAATACAACCCTTCTATTTTATGAGCTTATAGCAAATCACAATCAGGATCATGTTACACCTTCTTAATACTCTTTTTTTGTTAGACGCAACTTAAAAAAGGAAATTAAGCAATACAGGTCGACATGATTACGAAAAACTATATTCGTCATAAAACCATGCAAAATGTCATACATTAAACAAGTTATGTATGATACTATTAGGTGGTTTATAGAAAGGTTAAAACAGATTAAATAAAAGTGAGCATAGAGAGGCACAGATAATACTTGTCACGAACTTGAAACAGTCGGATGTCAAAGTGTTGATGAAATTTGGTAAAAAACGGTCTTGTACGGATTAATAGACTGAGGAAATAATCATGTTGGCACCAAGATGCACGTCAACTCCAACATGCTCCAAAAAATAGCTATGCAGGTTACAGAGAGTCCATTATTCAGAACTGACGTTCTGACAAATTGTTTAGGCATCAACTGTGAAATATGTAACATTTGAGGTCTGAAAATTAAACGATGGAATCAAAAGATCAAATTGGTGGCTTGATTTAGGGACGTCTGAATTTTTACATATTTTACTTACTATTACTATTATTATTACTATTAATATTACTATTATTATTATCATTATTATTATTATCATTATTAATTAGTATTATTATTTTTGAGAGTTTTTTCAAGGTTAGGGTTTTTTTTTCAAATTTACAAAAATAATCAACGGCTTTTTCAAGAAAGCCCCCTCGAAATAAAACGAATATAGTTTGTTTTCTTTGGCACCTTCTAGCGACGTTTTACTAATAATAGTCATTTGGCTTGACTATATTTTGTTGACATTTTTCCCTTCTCTTCTTTTTCCACAGCTCCATACATTTACAGCTATATAACTTGTAGAATATTTGACCATAAAAAATAGTTGCAGTACTAAGTACTGGATTCTAGATTTTTGTAGTAGTCATGAACTATGGAAGGCTGACATTCGCCTGCTTTGCCGTGACATCAAGACTCTCGCTATAACAGAAAAAATGCACTGCGTTACCTTAACTCTCAACGAGTGTAACCTCGAACTTATTTCCACTTCAAAAATTTAACCCCCTTTTATGGTACATTTATACACAGCCACATCATTCGCATGCTGCGTTTCATCACCCGTGTACACTATCTGCGATACGCTGAAAACAGAAATAAACTTGCGTGTGCTGGTTATCATGCAAACATATAGCCATGTCATGCTTCCTAAATCACATTAGCAAAGAGAATTAACCTGTCTCAAATAAGACTTTTAGGATCTGACAGTTCCTTCGACAGACAGGAAAGTCCTCTTAAGCTTTTGCGAAATATCGTTTGACGCCACAAAACATCTGCTAAATACAATAGCGCATGCAAATAAATGACAGTAACATGTGCTGACTTTGATCAATTGTGCTTGGGAAGACTGGACTTTACAATGTAGTGTTCATTCCCAAATAACTAAATCAGGGAAATAACTGGGTCTGGCAGTTTGTAAACTTATCACACTTAATCATAAGATTTCATTAGCAAGTGTGTATGTGTGTGGGGGGGGGGGAGGAATGGAGCAGCTGCTCCAATAAAAACATTGAAATTAGCAACATACTAATTTCAATGTTTTTATTCTAATCTTTCTTGGCTACCTTTTATCTTGACAAAATTCATTATTTGCGATGCTACGGGCTGCGCTCAGGTTTCTGTTTATGTACTCTTTCTGTTGTCACAAGAACTGGTTTTGTTTATTCATGAAAAGTAAATAGTATTCGCAAAAAAATTAACTTACCAAAAGTTTTAAGTATCTTATTTCAACTTCATTTATTGGTGATGAATTTTAGTTTATCTCTGCCGCAAAACGTCACATCTGATTTTCAACAAAGCGGGATGAGAAAGTTTAGTTTCACGCCTTTGATAGGGTGGGGGGTTACCAGGAAAAAAAGGTTAGTTTAGTTCAATTGTTTCCATATTGTCCTTAGCGGAATTGCTTCCTGCTGGGGTTTACCAGCGTGGAAAAAAATTTGGATCCTGTTATTTTTAGTCTTCTTAGCAGGTTTACCCTTGGTAGGAAAGTTCAAGTAGAAAGTTCACTTTTGATCGTATTATTTCAAGTGTTCTTAACAGGTTTACCTTTATTTTTTGGAGGGTTTGGGGGGGGGGCTAATAGGTTGGAAACTTAGTGAAGACCCTAAATTATCTATTGAGGAAATAATTAACCAGATTTACTTTTGGAAGAGTGTTAGGGGAGAGGGGTAGCTTAGACCTATTATTTCTATAGTGATCTCAGCAAGTTTAGATTTCCTTTTAACACTATTACTGGATGTCACATCACATATTGGCATATCTCTATCTTTCATGGGCATTAATCCTTTTTCCACTGTGTTTGTTAATACCTTCATGATACTATTTTACGTTAACAATGGCATTATAAATATTTCATATTTTTAAAACTGTATCGACTGAATAAAACGCTACATAGCAAAGCGATTTTAATGGTACAAGTTTGAATGCTTAATATGTGGAAATGCAGAGGTATAATTAAAATTTAAGGCAAAATTTCATTGAAATCCAATTGCATCAAGCTTTATTTCCATCATCCAAAAACTAAAAATATAATTACAACTAATAATTAATGCCTAGAAACCTATTTCAAACAGCTTTTCAAAACGTTGTATAAAAATTATGGCGGCACTCAGCTACGAGTTCTGATTTAGAATTCAAAACATGTTCTTTCTGTAATGCACAACAATGGTTAATTTTGCTTCACACAGGTAGCAATTATCATATCCATTGCAATGATTGCTAGCTCTCCCGCGTTGGCTCCCTCCCTTTTTTCTTTCTTTCTTTCTTTCTCTCTCTCTCTGTCTGTCTGTCTGTCTGTCTGTCTGTCTGTCTCTCTCTCTCTCTCTCTCTCTCTCTCTC
>RDPX01000029.1:2434517-2462519 GCA_003991215.1 Morbakka virulenta | reverse complement strand
TTGTACTAGGATAGCTTTCCATGTATTGTTAGCTGTCAGACCAGGAGTGGTGAGTGCTGTGGTCATAAGTTGTTGTCATACAACAACAACCGCTTGAGCAATGTGCCTTTCCTCACTGGTTGTGGGGTGGCACTTGCAAGGTTGAAGTGATGTTGCCATTTTGATTTGGTTTCTATTTATCTCACTCTTATGGCTGCAGTACATGTGCCTGCATTCAACTTACCTGGCTTGTTGCTGGGCGCTGAATGCGGGTTTTTCACCCAACCACCAATAAATGGTGTGTAACCACTCGATAATAATAGTATAATAATAGTATAATAATAATATAATATAATAATATAATATATAATATAATATAATATAATATGATATGATATAATATGATATAATATAACATAGTATAATATAATATAATATAATATAATAATA
This sequence comes from Morbakka virulenta, assembly GCA_003991215.1. Taxonomy (NCBI): domain Eukaryota; kingdom Metazoa; phylum Cnidaria; class Cubozoa; order Carybdeida; family Carukiidae; genus Morbakka; species Morbakka virulenta. The sequence continues at coordinate 2,462,090 of RDPX01000029.1, read as the reverse complement.
GTATAATATTTGGATGCTGCATAGCAATCCACCCTAGAATCAGCTATCACATGATTGACCTTTAATTTAAACCTTGGCAGGCCAGTGTCATCAGTTCTACTGGAAAGCTTTTAAAAATTTAGACTGCGCATGACAAACTTTTAATATATACGTTTGTCATCTGGTTAGTACAAGAGAAACAGTGTATCCTATGTAATGCCGCTGACTGTTGTCTGGACATCATTCTGTGAAGTTATATTTGCAAATGCAAGTCTGACATCATGAAAAACCTTCTCATTAACTCTCTGTCAACTATTTCCAAAGGCAATATGTGATAACAATCGTTAATCATACCACACCAAATGGCTGCGTTCCACTTTTTGATTTGAAAAATGCCTTAACAGCTTATAAAATAACAAATATTCTATTCAATGAAATAACTTAAACATCTGTTAACGCGAGACTAAAGTCTAAAAGTTAGGAAAATCGACTTGTTTATTTTGTGCCTTTTTCTCTACATTTTTGTGAAAGAGGACCCCGGTGTCCTGCCGGATTCTCACAAGAAATAATATTTATCTTCAAGTGTGGGGATTGAATATTTTACAACTGTGACGTGAATCCAACATTACGCCTAGCAAACCTATTTAATATCAGCTTTGAAAACTGGAACCTGAAAACTCAAAAAAAAGTGACTGATTTCCTATCTGGCAGCCTTGTCAAATTAAGATTGCTATCTTTAAGATAATTAGTTTTTCAATGCACCATTTTTTTTATCAATTCTTACGTATTTACTACATACTATTGTAAATGTAACACATCACCAAAATGCTGGTCAGATTTTTGCCATTTTTCAACCAGCAAATTGTTAAGCGTCCGAGGGTTTAATGACTATTTAAACCGGAAAGTCTGTATTTGATTCACAAACCTTCAGTTCTAAGAACAAATTATATGTATTTTATTAAATCAAAGTAACTAACTTTTGATACAGCAAATAGTGGATATAGAGAATCACATATGATCTGTACAAAATTTTTTGTTCAAAAACCATCTCAAAAACTTGCAGCATCAAATAAACTTCCTTCTAAAAAATCAACACTGTCAAAAAAACTGAACCTGACAGTTTTTTCTCTTCTCTGCTATGCTGCTTCGAATCAAACTAATACCAGTGGATGTAGCATCTAACCAATAACTGCACTGGGACAGACTTTAAGGCGATGGGACATCGAGCTGTGGACGTTGTCGATACCTTCACCAAATCTTAATACAGAAACGAAATAGAGTAACATGTGTAAGAAATTGTGTTTAAATGTGTAACAATAACGTGTGGGAAAACGTTTCTCCTTATTAACTTAAAAAGCGTCAATCGTTATCTCAGAAATATCTTGGCATACAATCACTAATGTTGAATGCCCAGCCCCAAAGCTGTCGAAAATTGTTCTTTATCTTGCACTGTCTTTGCTGCTCCAACCATTGATCTTAAAAACAAATTTTCTAAGATTGGCAGCTGTTTACCGTTGATTTTTCCTTCTACACAAAACATCACTCAAAAACTCTGTACACCTTAACAAATTTTCTAAACAAAGTATGCTCCTAATTCACTTAGCTCAAGAGCTTCATCTGTTGTTCAGCTAATGTTGTATACGGTCCGAAACAAAGTTTTGGATTTATCATCACAAAAAGTGGTTACTCCCGAGCGTGTAGGTTGAAGAGCCAGGTAGGAGGAGGTGACACAAGGACTTTAACAAATGTCATCGATTTGGGTTAACTATCATCAGTATAATATAAGAAAATAAATTTAAAATGTCACTACACGAAAGCATATTTTGTGTATTTTATCACAAATAGCAAGTAACAATCCGATGCAAATACACTGAAATCCTGTAATGTTTTACGTTTTACGTTCTATGTTCAATGGATACGACATCATTCAAAGAATAGGTATATAAATAAATAAATATATATATATATAATTTTTTAAAGTTTGGGTAACGAACAACGGTAAACTCTTAAGGAAAAAATATCTCGTTTTTAAAAAATAACAGATCATGTCTCAGGTCTAAGCTGCAAATTTACTAACACTTTTACGTTCACTGGGTATATTTATGGTGTGGTTCAAGTCCTAACTACTGTAGCCATTTTATGATCATTTGTTACTGTTTTTTCAGAAGGTTGTCTCTCAAATTTTATTGAGATTTTAATCTTTACTGAATGCTGTTTGTTGAAACACCAAATTAAAAATCATATTGATACTCTGAATTTATTAAATGCCATTTACTTGGGGGTCACTTTGTAAATTTTGTTGCCATCTTTTAACAAGAACAAGGACATTTTTTTTAGATGTCCTTGTTCTACGTTTGTTGCTAATATTTTTGACAATGTCATGTTTATTGTATGGTTGTTGTTGTTGTTACAAGTCCAAGCTGCAAATCTCCTCGAGACCTTTTACGTTTACTGGATGCATTTTGTTTGAAACTTGTGACTTTAGCATTTTTATCTATATTGTATGCTTTCTGCGAAAAATCCAAGTTTCAAATTTTATGAAATTTTCCATGATGACCATATTTTCGTTTTTACTTCATGCGCCAGTGCCCTGGTAGCACTCCATAACACCCCTGTCCAGTGTACATAATACAATATCATTTGCAGGAAAGGAACCCATTGGATTTTTAAGTTAACATCTGTAAATTATTTCTTCAAAAGTGCATTTTTCACACGTACCTGGATTCTGTAGGATGTGGTGAGGGGAAACCTGGGAACCATTTTACTTGGAATAACAGTTACAATTCTTGGCCTGAGGATATCAGCTGGAGCGAGCGTTTTAATTTGACAATGATGCTTTGCGATCATGCTAGTTCTGCCCACCAAAACACAATCCAGCGTCTTCTGCAAGTTTTTTTTAACTCGTGCATTTTTTAAGCGTGAATAATGACGCGGAAATATAAGGAGGTTGAATGTTAGAAGACTTTGAAAATCGCTTTAATCAAACCTTTTAATTCACTCCATTTTCGTCTTTGGTAAGTTCAACTCATTCTATTCATTTAATTTTACCTGTTATCCGTAAAACAAAATTATCTATAAAATTTGTTTTCTATTCCGTGTTCCACAGCAACACAGTGAGCGGTTCCCTTTCCACAAATTGAATTATAACTGTATCCATGCATTAAGTTTTTTTGTGTCAAATTGCATTTCTGCAGTTAATTCCGACGCCCAGCCAGTTGACATCTGTTTATAGTTTTCCCAAGCCTCGTTTTCTTGTGTGTTGGCAAGGTACCCATTGTTGTTGCCAAGAGAAAAATGAGTTTAAAATATTTAAGGATACCACATAGAGTTTAATTCTATCTATCTTTCTCTCTCTCTCTCTCTCTCTCTCTCTCTCTCTCTCTCTCTCTCTCTCTCTCTCTCTCTCTCTGTCTGTCTCTGTCTCTCTNTCTCTATCTTTCTCTCTCTCTCTCTCTCTCTCTCTCTCTCTCTCTCTCTCTCTCTCTCTCTCTCTCTCTCTCTCTCTCTTTCTCTCTCTCCCCCCTTGATACTATTTTAACAAAATAATTTTGACATGTATTCATTCACTTCAAGTAGTGGCACAGGCAACCATATGATTTCTTAACGGTATTTTTAGTCCTGTGTGCACCCGAAAATTGGCGTCAATGCTGAATGGATACTGGAAAAACTGGATGACTTGAATCCAACCAAACCACGTAGCTTAAACTAATCACATCCTGTTAAATATATTTGTGAATGACTAAATTTGAAGTTGTCCGTTTTGTGTTTGGCATATATGTAAGAAACTTAAGATGATTGTAAGTACAATAGTGCGTGGTCAGATGTTTAAATGAAACCATGACTTTTACTCCCTTAAGATTTAAAGGAAACACCAAACTATGTCTCTCTGTTGAATGTCTGTGATTTTTTACATTCCAGCCAGATATTGCGGGTATACGGGTTATATTCAGTCACATCTCGTATCGATAGTGTCAATGAAAGTCAAAAAGTTTCATACTCTTTATCAGAGTGTCAAAAAAGGGTGATCGTTCGAGTACACCGGTTAAATTCAGTCACATCTTCTGTAGGCAGTGTCCATAAAAGTGCAAGGGTCAATACTCTTTACCTGAGTGTTACTAAAGACCGAGTTAGACCCAATAACTGAATGACCAAGGAGCAAGGATGAATGTATGTAGAAAAACAGCCAGCAAAAGACAGCGTCTGTTACTCGAGTTATTACATTACCTATTTGCTACCCACAAAAAAACAAAACCTGGAGTTTCTTAGCTATTTGATAACAACCAACTTCATAATACTGCTACCAAAGGAATTGTTTTTCAAATAAAATCTCCATCTGATGGGGTTTCATTTCTCTTTCCTAAAGAAATATTCTAGTCTGTTTCTTGTTAATGCAACAACGACCAATGTCTTTTGAGCCAACGACTGTATCATGTAACAATTGAGAATATTTAATTATTTAACAGATTGTTTGCCAATGTCTGGAGCCACAAGTAATTGTGGTAGTTTGGTGGTTTGACGGTTCTGCTTACATTTCACTTGCTCGAGTTTTCTTGTCATCCTGACGCTCGCGAATTTAATCTCTCACTGGTTTCAGAATGTTAGCTGAATTCTACCCTTAGTAATTAGACCCTGGCGTTAACCTGATACATTTCACTAGAATGCAAGGAAAACAGACTTATTGAAATAACTGTTGGTTGTTGAACACTACTAAAAAGCAAATATTAACCCCAGGTTAAAATGAATCCTTGTACCAAAAAGGATTCATAAAAGACTTTTCTATCTTTCAATTTGTTTTTTGTAATTTTCTTTCTGTTGTGATGCTGGAAAATAACACATTACCGAAGCATTATCAAAGCAAACAGAAGGACTTGACATTTCCAAAGATTTCAGCTACAAGCATCTCCAGGATTACACAAATACAGCATTCATACCGTTATCTTTTAAATTTGGAGTTTATGAGATACATCTGTCCATGCGTGGCCTACAAAAATTATTATTAAATATTAAAAATTATTTTTAAATGACAGATTTGGCAAAAACGAGTTAATAACTGCTCCATATCTATTTTCATCCTTCTTTCCATCACAGCTAAGAAACACCCAAACGCCATTGCTTCCTACCTCAGCAATTGGTCGGATACCAAAACAATCCAACGTCACATTGGCATTTCATTTAAGTGAAGATTAGGAGTAGCATTACTTTTTACAATATATCCAATAATATCTTTTTGTGTATCAGCGTCATTTTCCCAAGTAATTGAGGCTCAGACTGTGCCCTTCAGTGGGACTTTGTTTGGGCAGTGAGGAATTCATTGGCCCGATACCCTTCCAGGCGCCAGCCAATGGCTTATTCGTTTGTAAAGTTCAAAATTCTTTTCGCCCGCTCTGGAAATCGAATCTGGAAAATCCTGGTTACGGTGCAACTGCACCAACCATTTCACTTTTTGGACAAATTAAGACTGCACCCAATTAAGGGGTTGGAGATTTATTAAATACAATGATAACAAAGGATCTGGCTTTCATATCTCAAATTATTTTTACGACTAAAAACTGAATACAGCATTGTTACCTTACATCCTATTTCACAATAAATTTTGTAACAAAAAATACCGAAAGATCAAATTAAAAAATGAGTTATTTGATCCATGTTTGGCTACCTTATAAATCTTTGAAAAATGATACTGCCAAATGTATTATCTGACTGAAAGATACAGTATTGTAACAAAATTAACATGATACGCTGTGGTGTTGAAACGTATCGTACATTTTAGTTGGCACTAGACACGCCTTCAAATGAAATCCAAAATTACGCCAACGCAAAAATCAGTACATTTTCCCAGAATCAAAACCAAATAGCCACAGACATCCTCTTATTAATCAAAGGAATTCCAACACTGTTGCAGGAAGCACTCTTGTCTTCAGGATTTGGGACTAATGAGTGAAACCCAATGATCTTGTAGTCTGATAGCATGTACTTTTCCTTCTTTTCATGACTTGGGTCTAGCTGATTAGTTTGATATTTTAACTTGAAAACAAAAGATACTTAAAAATTTGCACCTACGGGTTAACTTTTCTCTAAAACAACATTTTTATCTCTTATACTGCCGACTAGTTTTTCGCCGACTGAAAAACCCATATACATTTCATATTCTCAGTCTATCTGAGATACAGAGCACACTGAAAATTAGTATCTTCAGTATAATGATAGGCCAATTAATGCAGAACATCACAAATTAAAGCTGGAGAGAAAAATTATTTCTCGTTAACTCATTAAGCAAACTATTATTGTTGAAAAAAATACTTATTTCCAGAGCCTTTTTAAGCGGTTGTGTTCTCGTCATCTCAAACCGTTGTTTCAGACCAATTTCCTCCTCATCACATTATCTTACACTTTTTCAGCTTTCTCCATCTCTTTCCCGAACCTCGTGTTACTTCAAACTCCTCCCAAACTCTCCTTCATTCAATTAACTGTTTATGTTCCCTTAATGAGCAGTCCTAATCATCTACGACACCTTACGTTCTCTGCCTTGATTCAAATCTAGATTATCCATCTTTACTGTTCGGTCGCTTGATGGTTAGCCTTGTGCTTCATATAATGGCATTTCGATTAAACAATGCAATTCTTCTACGTATCAATTAAAGTGATTCTAATGTAGCTCTGGATCGCCTTTACTTTAACCTTTCTACCCAACTACTTGCCTTCCGAAATAAGAACAAGATATTCATAACCTTTCTTTTCTGAACTTTTTACTTTTTATAAACAGCGACTCGGTAATGAATTCCCTTTATAATTCCCTGTAACAAGCGAGTCGCGTGTCTTTATTATCCTTAAGTTACGTCCTTTGATTTTTTAATTTTATGTTAAATGGAAACGTCTTCTTTTCCATCAACTATACCGTAACTTTTGATAGCAGTGGTAATATGGTCTATTGAAAAATGGCCTGGTTTTCAAACTACATTTCATTTTCTGAATGGTTATTCCCACCAAATCTAACGTCCCATACACTAAAACCTCTAAAAGCTTTGAACGCTCTATGTTTACAGTCCCTGAAACTTCAACAAAAGTCCACTGCTACAAAAATTAACGTATTGCCAGCCAGTTTATTACAGTTTTTCGTCTCATGTATTTTATATTTTATGGGAAGGGGGGCTGAAAGCTAACCATTTGGCTATTAACTCCTTCCACCATTTGAATACCAAATGATAACACCCGCATCAACATCCACATATGTAACATGTGATATCTTTTGCCTACGTATTCCTCGCGCGCCTATCCTATCCACTTTTGAAAAATGAATCCAGTATCTTTCTTGACACACATCCACAATTTGTATTACAAAAAATGTCAGCCCGCCTCTTTATCGCACTTTTTAAAATTACTACTCGTTTCCCAGGTAAAATTGATTTTAGAGCCTACATTTGTTGGGTACGGAATTATCTTGTGAGGGATCAGAACATTTATTTGGGTTTTTTTCTTTTGAAGCGCACAATCTGAGGGCGCAATGCCTCCTCAGCAATACAGAAACAAATCGTCGATAAAACCTTACATCCACACTTAGTGGAACTTTAAGGAAAAAAATAGTTGCTTAACCTTCATTATCAAAAATATAAAACTAAAAATAATTAAAAATAAAAAGGCGGAGCAAGAACCATTTCAACTTTCAAAGATAAGGCATTTCCAGTCTGTCTCAATTTTCTACTCCATCCATTACCAATAATTAAATTTTAAAAATACAACACGTTTACAGAACAAAGAGAGAAAGAGTCGCCTTAAACAGAAGTGCTTCAAACTTGGGAAGTCATGAATCTCACTCAAACGCCAGTGGATGTCAAGCAAAAACTGATTAAACCAGGAAAGTATAGTATCTTACGCAATGTAACTGAAACCAAATATGGCACAGGAATATTTGTGTGATTTCACAAAAATAATGATCGACAGCTGTTTAATTTATATTCTACATCAGCCGTGTTGTCTCGTAATGGCCGCTTCGAATGGGCTCAGCTTCACGCAAAGTTATTGTGCCATTTGACAATGTTTCAGATCCTGTACACATGAGTGTACCAACATGCTGATGACTATAAAAGCCAAATGAACTATTTCAAAGATCGTATCAAGTTAAATTTGTCACTCCTTTTTCTCAATTTTTCTGCACACTGCATGGTTAAACCGTCATAGTTTTTGTCTGGCAATTAACTTCACTTTGTTTACATTGTTTTTTTGCCTATTAAGTTCTCTTTTCTAATAAAAGTCCAGTTTTTTTCCAATTTTTTACGTATGGACCTGTTTTCTATTAACTGTCCTTGGCGATAAATAGCAAAAAAACACATCTATGTGCCCGGGAACGACAGTAAATATCTGATTAAAATCACATATATTTTAGCTGATTGCTATTTCGTCGCCACTCGACTGGGCGCAGATGCCCGAGTAAGAAAATTCATGTCAAGTGGGTTCCATCAATACAGAAAACAAGAGAGAATCAAGAAAGTCCACCAATTCATGCGAGTCATTAAATGACTTCAGTTCTCTTATTCTGGCGTCTTAATCCTGTCGAGTGGCAGCGAAATAACATTCTACCAAAATGAACGTCACTTTGATTGCGATATTTAAGTTTTGCACCACTAATCGTCTATTCAAAACGATAGTACTACAGAAGAAAAAACTTTATTAAGCTCATATTTTTTATTTTAAACGCTCATAAAAAGAGACATCTCGTTATTTTAAAGATTTAACGATATACAGGAAGTGCTGTATCAGACGACATACGTTATATTTTGGATTTTAAAAATTGCAACAATTTTCCCTCAATGTAATGCAATCACCTGCTCGACTGCTTTTATGACTGTCAAGTATCATATGCTACTTCGAAAATCTTTACATTTAATGACGCCTGTGACACTAAAGAGGCCCAAACAGTTCGAATGATTTTAGTATCATGTAATATATTTTAATGAATAGCATCCTGTAATAGGATTTAATGCGGTGTAAAAAATGTTTGAAATACGCTTTGGTATGTACCAATCAATGCTAGAGCAATGGGCACATTTAGAAATTGGTCCAGCAATTTTGGTTCAGGAAAATCGGGGTTCGAATTCGAATGTATAACTGCCGTGGGCGATTATGTCAGAAACAATGTGGAAGCCATCGTAAGGGATTAGTTAAGTTTTCACATTGTGGTCTCACGTGTTGTTGTATTGATAAAACCAAGGAAGCAAAACTAGACGAACTTAGAAACAAGAACAAGATAAATATCAAACTCTCCGGGAAATAATCAACGACATTGCAGACGTGGCAAAAAGCAATAAGAGTGCATTCCCTCGCGCACAATCCGTTATGTTCACTCCCCTAATTTTAGTACAGCAGAACTTAGAAAACCACTTTCTAACATGTTTATCTTGGGGAAACTTTCATTAACAACATTTTTAATGACCATTTTCATCGGGCAAAAAATGGTGTCTTTATAAACAAAAACAATGCAGCTGCATATTCCTGCCATGTCAGCATTGGTGTACCGGCCATATTGTATCTGCTGCGACGTCCTTTTGGTCGTTTGCATAACAGCACAATACTGGAAATGAGAAAATTTAGCCCAAGGGGTTTATTCACATTACTAAAAAAATCGCGCGGCACTTTAAATGTTGAAAGGTGTTCTTCTGATAAACATAACATTGCTGCCAAATGACAGACACAATGTGGAACTGCCGTTAAGTAGAAACACCAAAACACTGTAGAAGCTGGTAGCAATGACTGTGTGCTTGTTATTGCTTTCATGTCAACTCTTTACGCTGGTCTTAAGAATCAAAACCAATGGTAATATGTGGTACGATTCAGTTACCCAGTTTCACTATCAGGGAAGATTCACTTAATTCTTTCATTATCAATAAACTGTTACATTGCCTCAATCTTGCACTGTAGTTAAGTATTACCATGATCCATTTCCCGACAAACCTTTCACTTTCAACGAATATCGCCAGCTATTGCTTATGCTGATATACTTCTATCACTTCACGACGGCAAACACCAAGAGATATATATTCAGGGGCAAAATTATGTGCGCGCAAAAAGTGGACGCTAATCTTTTGAGCTTTACTTACAACTTTTCAATTATAATTTAAAGAGTATTTAAAATTCATAAAACAATACGTTTTAAGTTGGCGCTGGAAGGGAAAGAAATAGAAAAATTAGTAACACCCAAATAACATATCGAACAATTACTTGACAGAAACTGTCCTTATTACCCGATCAAGGGTAATACAAGCACAATTTGCTGCGAATTGTGATTTACGGAAATTCAGTAAAATGCCGTGAGAAGAAGAAAGGGCAAAAAATAAGGAAAGAAATGTATTGTAGCGAACTGGATTAGGTTCTTAATCAAATTAAATACAGGCACTGATTCAAACTCATTTTCGTGCCAATATTATACTGCATTTTTCACTTATTTTTATGTTTAAGATCTGACGGTCGATATCATGCAGCTAGTTGTTGCTTTTAAAGTGCTGAAAAGTAACTTTAGTCAGTGGTAAACATGGTATTTGTTTTCCAAATTTGTGGTCCAAGCTCGGATGGCACTGTACACCTTTTGGCTATGAAGAATGATGGAATTCGAAGTCCTATTTTTAACTGTCAAACCAAAAAAGAGATCGGAATACCAACTAACTATCAGATGACACTTGGAAAACGCTGCCTTTTTTGGATACCTAATAAATGCGGTCTACCTCGTTCCTTTGTAATTAAACTTTAAAATTACAGTTGTGTGTAATTTGTCCATGACAAGCAGTTATCAATGTCGGTTCCCAAACGTGGTCACTGACTTGATATTGATGATCTCGAATTCTGGTCATTTAACTTTCTCTGGGAAGATGTTTTTACCTTTCTGAAAAACAAGCCATGTCTCTTGACTATCTTTTGATTATAACTTTATTTCGTTGTTATTGTACTGACCATGACTACTGGATAAATTAAAACGTTTCTGTTATGCACACTGAATAGGAAATCCAGACTGATGATACACTCTATTAGAGCTTTCAGTTTAATATTTCAACTTGAAAGTTGTGCCCTGGATGGAATTGTATCACTGATTAGTTACAAATAAACTAGTGAACACTAACTACAGAATTAAAACCTTGTTATGAAAACAGCACAGTAGGATAAGCTGATAACCTTACTCGACTTGAATTATTCATCCTACAATATTCGTCGTACACTTCTAACATGAACAAAAATAAGAAGAATTCTAATCTACTCATACACAAAATACTCGCACAGCAATCCTTGAGTCCGAGCTGGACTTCAAGCCAACATTTCTGCTTCTCTTGTGACAATATCTACCAATATTTCTTATATTGGAATCGAAATTAGACGAAAAAAACCTGTTGACAAACGCTATCATGCTTGAAAATCTATTTTTTATGTGGAATAAAGCCCAACCCGGGAGACCATAATTCCAACTGAAGAATCCATAAGCTATCAATCCAATTACTCAGAATAACAAGCAATATCGAAGGGATGTACTGCAAAAACTCGAGCTTCGTTTACTTTTGAAGGCAACTGGATACTGCCACATGGTAGTTATTAGGTTAGGTAATTAAAGTGGCTGAGAGGTGTGATCTTGGTGTGTCCATGCCCTCTTTTTTTTCTCGACACTGTTTGTTTCAAAAGGAAAGTGAAAGCCTAAGTGAAAAAATACAGACCGCAATAAAAACAGATGTTACCTACTTTTTCTAATTGGCATGTTTAGTCTGGATAGTATTAGGGAAACGGTACAAAACAAATCACAATATATTTTGAGAGAGATTCTTGACCTTCTACTAAATATAAATCGAAGTGCTGAAACAATAACACTTCCGCATTTGCCATGTTCTTCAGAGCACCGACTAAACAGGTAGCAAATTGAGCACAAAAACTCACCTTCTTTTAATTTGGGTTTCCGCTCCTTCTTAGCTGGAATTCTTGTTTTTGCCACGTGAGAAGCATTTATGAGAACCATGTTGGCAAATCGATTTTCTTACTGTTGTTCTACTTTCACGATGTCGAGTAACCTTCAAAATGTTCCAATGTAACTTAAGGCTGTTTAAAAACTTGATCAATTTATGTCAGCATTTCCAACGTTGCAGTTAACATAACAAATCAGGTCTGCAGCCTTCAGCTCCTGCATTGCTGAGATAACAGTGAATTGTGTAACAATACCCTTGTGAACAAGATACTCTTGTCACAGAAACATAATCGCATGAAAAATACCCAATAGTATTGATCATTTGTAAAAGGGATTGTATTTCTGCTCGCTAAGCCAAAGTTCGATATTAGATTCGATTGTGGTGGTTATATCTCGATCCACTTTAAGAAGGAAACAAAGGAAATTCAACCTTCTTTGTTGACTTGAGTCTTGACGATCTAGTGTTTGCATCCTTATCACGAGGTCTCGTATTTACAAGTCAAGTGTCCATCAACCTGTCAGTATCTGACTAATGTTCCAGCTGCTTTAACGCACTCAACAGTTTGATGGCTTACCATAACAAAACAACTTTAAGCACGCACATTAGTTGTGTTGAGAAGCAAACCTCATGCAAAAATTAAATTAAGTTGCAAATAATTTTCAATTATTTTTGTCAACAAAATCTGTCTTCAACTTTTTAGTGAATATTGAATATCTAATTATTGTTTGTGTACATTTTTGCCCTGCTGGTTAAAGGAAACGGGCAACAGGCGGAACAAGGTGCACTTTAGCCAAATATGTTCCATCCAATTGCATGTGAAGGGTCCAGATAAGAGTACGTTGTGAGAAAAGGCCAATTAATATGAAGCTGTAACGTCAAAAAATGTTTCTATTTTTGATAATGACTTGTCAATGCTCAGTACGCAGGGCCAGGTGGAGTTTAATCTCAAACTTTTTTAGCAAAAAACAGTAAAATAATCTTGACAACAAATACATATTTATGTAGTGAGGCAGGGTTATAGAAGGTGGGGTGGGGTGGGTGGTATATATGGTCAATGAATGAGGAGCCGTGGCTTAATGGTTAGTGCAGTTGCACAGTAACCAAGAGATTCCGGGTTCAATTACCCTAGCGGGCAAGAAGAATTTGGAACTTTACAAATAAAGAAAAAGCCATTGGTTGGCATCACCAGGGGCATCCAGCCAAGAAAATTCCTCACTGCCAAAACAAAGTCCCTGCGAAGGACACCGTCTGAAAAAAACAACTGATGGTCAATGAAAACCATCATATATGGCAGATCTTTATAAGATATTTATAGCAGAGCAGTGTACAAAGGCAGACTTTTTCCAACAGATAGATCAACCAAATAGTGTCAATTTCTGAGTTTAAAGAAGCACGAAAGAAGTGATACAGGTGTATAATTCTTTCTCAGTTTGGGGGGAAATTCTGGCAAAATCAACTTTGCATGTGAAATTTACCTTGCATAAAGCTATGCCCTCCCACCCTACCTCGCTTCCAGCGGTCCTGTGTGTGTACCATTTCTAAAGCATTATTATGTGAAAGCTCTTTGTGAAACGAAAAAGCACAAAAAACCCAAGAAAATCCATTTTTGTTCTGAAATGTTTTTTTATGTGTCCAAAGCTTGATAGGCTGAAGCTCACCCACCTGAAGCCCACCCATCTGAAGCCCATCCTCCCCTTCCATGAATTTCACTCTTAAGAGAAGTCGTTTCGTAACGACTAGCTTAGAATGTTGTTTAAATAAATTCTCACCATTTTGAAGCTGAAGGTGGAAGAAAAAAAGTTCAGTTTTCTGAGGGGAACATTTGTCCAGCAGAAACCCTGAACCCAGGGAAGAGGAAGTACGACAATTCATGATCGGGGGGGGGGGTTAATTCATTGGGCAGCTTGTCTACATATTTTCAACTTCTGTCCGCACACATTAGACTAAGACAAAAAGGAAGGGTTTAAAAATGGTTGGAACTAACTTCATTTGTGCAAAATACCCATTTTTGCAAGGAAATGCAACAAGAAACGAACTTAAAACTATGATACTGAGGCACGAAAAAGATTAACAGAAATTGAAAGTTTCAACAAGACTTGCACCTTTGGCTTCAAATAAAAGGGACCAACAGGGTGGACAGTACCTTTGTTCTAACAAATTTGAAAGGTATCTTTAAAACATTTAAGGTCAGGTAGGGCTTTTGTTGGATTATTGAGAGAACGTAAGGCAATATTTCGCGTTGAAATTACTCCTATGTACAAGTTTGGCATTTGAGCCCCAGTGATAGCGTTATTTACTTGACAATAGTAAGAGTATTTTGAAAGCTGATTTTTTGAATTGACCAAAGGTACAATTCCTACCAAATTAGTAAACATGAAACAATTATTCACCTTAGTTTTATAAAACATTTGGATGAGATTAACAACAGCCAAAATTTACAAAAGGTGTATATGAGATTTATAAAAACATTAAGCTCAGAAAAAAAGTCACTGAAGAAAATAATTTAAGGTTTTAGAGGTATTCGGGTCTGTAGCTGCCTTCTTCAATGAACAGAGAGAAGTGTCAGTAACACACCCGCCCTTTGGTGCAGCTAAAAATGATCAAAACTGAAGTTTGTGTGGTCCAAATTGTTTTTATTTCCAATCAACACAAAAGACATTTCTGGTCACACTTCTTGTGAATTCCCTTTCTTTTGCTTTCGTCTTTTAAAAATTAGATTAAGTTTGTACCTTTTCGATATCTAGATTATTCTTGATTATTGACAAAACTAATAGTGCAAGCGCTTTTACAAAGTGACTGAATGTTGAGTACGTTACACAACTTCCGCTATGGTTGTTTTTAGCGGTTTTGAGAAATGTGAATCAGCACTTCTACTAAAAAATTCAGTGACTTAAAAGTTTTGAAACGTGCTACCGAATAATAAGGAAGTAAGAGGGCTAAATAGATTTCCAGTGAATTGTAACTGAAAGAAAATTGTGAAATATTTGAAAGGATCAGTTCTCTTTATTGGTTACATTTAGGCTTAAAGTGGGATTTCGTTTGGTGCTGATAACTGCAGTCGAAAATCATAGACAGAGAGATAGCAAGAGACAGTCAATGAATGACATTGGGGTATTATTAAAATATGGGGAGGGGGCGGAGTAAGCAAGGTGGAGATTGCGAACAATTCAAGACAGGAACGAAAGACAAAATGAGCAAAGCTATAAGAAATGGGTAGTACTTAAGTAGAATCGTGAAAATTACTCTGGAAAAAGATGATTTGGATTTATATGGAAAAATAATATATGTACACCGAGCCTGCCTCAAAAAGGTGCCTATAATTTCCACTACACATGTTCTACCACCTGAGCTATAGATTTTTCTTTCCTTGAAGCTAGTTCGGTGCATATACATATAAATATATATATATATATATATAAATAATTTTTTCAATGGTTTTTTTCTACAAATAGAAAAGTTACTTTTAGGAAGGCAGCTCAAACCGTGGCACCCAGTATAAGGCACACCTTCAATAGTCATAAATTTGCACTGAATTTCCTGAACGAAGACTGACGTCATATCCGCATGTGTCGATCCAGATATTGTGGTAGTACTGGCTCTATCCAGACCTGGAAACAATTGCTTTCTTTTAAAAATGCTATTTCCTTTGCTTTCGGTAACGCTAAAAGTCTTCGTTTTTATTTTTCTTTATTAAAAGCTTTCCTTCTTCTTACTCTGCTCCTACTCTTGACTTTTGTGAGATTAGCCTCGACAATGCTCGAATTAGTATACTTTTCATTATATTATACTGTTGTTAAACCTTATTTTCGACTAGACTCTACAACTCATCTTCATAGTCTTTCCATCTATATTCGGTAGGATCTTCCTACTGTTGGACCACAAGAACTTGAATCTAAAGATTCACCTTTCATCTGTTCAAGAATGCCTCTTTTTCAAGCTAATTTTTACCTACTTCATTTGTATCAACCCCCTTCTTTTGATTGTTGCTTAATTATTGAGACAGTATCAGATTCCACTTGCAGGGTTCTGGACAAGCATCACTCTACTAACATATTTGTCTTTGGTGACTTCATTGCCCATCACATGACGTAGAAGATTCGTTCTAATCGAAATGTCAGACGTAAAAAAGTCACTTGCAGCTTTGCTCTTAAGAGTGATCTTGTACAGTTTTTTGGTTTTTCTCTGCAGAGTTTTCTGATTCATACTCAGGTGAACCTTTTCTTTTAGATTTCAGTTTAATTTCTAATCCTGATCGTTGTGCGGTTTAAGCGCACAATGATCTTTCTAACGTCAGATGATACTCTGATCGCGTTGTTGGGGTAAAACAACTGTTTCATATGTTGAAGACAAACTATTTCAATGGAAGAGTTTTTAATTTGCTTAAGGTGCGTGGAATGGATTTTATAAAGTTCCTGACGATATTCTTTTGGGTTCAGTCCTTAGCAAGCGGGATCTGTTACTGCAAACGAATTCATAGAAGGGATTCAGGTCAGTAGTGAGAGATTTGTACCAGTCAGTTATAAAGTTAAATCCTCTTCTCCTTCATCATTCAATCCTCACTCTTTTTCTAGCACAGATCGTCCCTATTCCTTTTAAGTTAGTTTCCACTTGTTGCAACTGATGAATCTTTATTCAGACGGATTAGCAATGCTTGTAAAAGGCTAATTGATGATTTTAAATATCACTACGCTGAACGGGTTCGCAAATCCATATTTTCTCAAACACTGAGAAGTCGAGAATTGTGGAAAGTTTACAAAATTTTTGTAAATTCTGGCAACTCAATGGTTCCTGATATTTTTAATGATTTTCCATTTTTTATCTCTTTTATGAAAAAGGCTGTCGTTTTTGAAAAATTGCTTTTCCTCAGTTCCTTTCTGAATGACACTGATACCTCTTTCCCAAACATCCCTTCGCATACGAATAAGATTTCATATTCATAATCATAAATCCAGATTTCTGCAAAGATACATTAGGCTTTGATTTTAAAAACCGTTAATTGATTTTTATATAGTATCGAAACTGTAGAGGCCATAGAAACAGAGACAGAAATTGTGCCATTCTTTAACTTCTTTAATCCCTTCATCATATTTGGACATGAGGAAAAAAGGCTCGCCTGAGGAATTACATACAAATTTAAGCCCACGCGCGTTCTCTAATCACGTGAGCAAAACAAACCAATAACCTTACAATAACTTAAACAACGCCTAAAATGTCAATCAATCAAAAGTCTATTGTTTTCTTTTCACATTGATAAAGTAAGATAAGATTCCGATAGCTGTTTTGAAAGAATTTTCTTTTCAACATTTGTCTTTTCAAACCTTGTTTTCAATCTTTTCCTGAGAAGTTTTTAATGTTGTTTTTGTCTTCAAGAATCCAGGTATCCTATTTAATTCTGGCAAATGTCAACTTGTATCTTTCTTTCTGTCGTTAATAAGATCTTCAAAAGACTTAGCAACAATGTGTCTGTTAATATTTCTGTAGAAAACAAGTGTCTTTTTATGTTTAGTATGTACGTACGTCTTAGGATACTACTCCAGTGGTCTTTTGAGAGCAATTACGGAAGATATCTAAAGGTATATGGATAAGTCAGGCAAAGAACTCACTATAGTTCTGGACATATCCAAGGCATTTTATAAGAAGTAGCACAAAAAACCCCTTGCTTCATGGCTTTCTGGTTATGTGGCTTGTGGAACGGTTTTTGGTATCATTGAGCCCTTTCTCTCAGATAGCAAAATGCCTACAATACTGGGTGAAACTAAATCCCGATGAACATTCCAATAATTATATATATATACTGTATATATATATATATATATATATATGTATCTATATGTATATTCACTTATCTATTGTAGAGGCAATCATCTTTCTTTATATATGTACTTTTTCTTATTCATACATATTTATATAGCCTTTATTAAATAAACATAGTTAAGAGAGTAAAAAGCATTTGTTCAAATATCTCTTAGTCTTCTCCAATCAACTTAGCAAAGCCCACCAATCTTTTTGTAATTTAAAAATACGCTCCATACACCACCTACACTGGTCGCCCATGAAGGCAACCTCCACGTGGTGATGCCTGGATGCTGATTAGCCAGGTTTTTCTGACTAGTTAGTAACGAATAGCCTTCGATTCAAGCTGTTCTTCCGTACCATTGAAGAAATCGATCTCGTCGTTCATGTGATTTTGAATCTGGTTCGTCGTCGATTTGGAGAAATCTTTTTAAAAGTCCAACCAGGAAATGTGCGTCTTCGACGCCCCTGTAGTTGAGAGAGATATTCCCGGTGCAGCCTCCTCACTTNTATCCAAGGCATTTTATAAGAAGTAGCACAAAAAACCCCTTGCTTCATGGCTTTCTGGTTATGTGGCTTGTGGAACGGTTTTTGGTATCATTGAGCCCTTTCTCTCAGATAGCAAAATGCCTACAATACTGGGTGAAACTAAATCCCGATGAACATTCCAATAATTATATATATATATATATATATATATATATATATATATATATATATATGTATCTATATGTATATTCACTTATCTATTGTAGAGGCAATCATCTTTCTTTATATATGTACTTTTTCTTATTCATACATATTTATATAGCCTTTATTAAATAAACATAGTTAAGAGAGTAAAAAGCATTTGTTCAAATATCTCTTAGTCTTCTCCAATCAACTTAGCAAAGCCCACCAATCTTTTTGTAATTTAAAAATACGCTCCATACACCTACACTGGGCGTCCATGAAGGCAACCTCCACGTGGTGATGCCTGGATGCTGATTAGCCAGGTTTTTCTGACTAGTTAGTAACGAATAGCCTTCGATTCAAGCTGTTCTTCCGTACCATTGAAGAAATCGATCTCGTCGTTCATGTGATTTTGAATCTGGTTCGTCGTCGATTTGGAGAAATCTTTTTAAAAGTCCAACCAGGAAATGTGCGTCTTCGACGCCCCTGTAGTTGAGAGAGATATTCCCGGTGCAGCCTACTCACTTGGTCTCCAGCAGCTTACACACACCTACACTAACCATATAACATGAATAGATGTGCTCAATGTACCTCAAAAGTAGAAAATTGCATCACGTACTTTGAATGAAGTCGTCACTCAACCCTCTACTGAACCTCTAAATTCTATTCAAATCATTGAACTTAATACTTTAGTTCGGAAGCTCCATGTATTTGTATCATCTCTGTTTGAACCAAAGCTATTGTTCTACTGTACCATTTCCTAAATTTCCCTTGTAAAAGGAGAAAATGTATAAAAATTTGAAAAATAACCACATAACTTCCCATTGAGTCGATTGGATGAAATTATTTTGGGGGGATAAAGATCTTGGAAAACGAGCCTTTATTACAAAACTCGGCAGCGTTTTTCATTACCAAACGAGGCAAATCTTTGAGGTAGTTTGTTTATTAGAAAGCGATCCCCTTTTATTGCATGCAAACCATCGGGAGTAAAAGTAGATGGTCCAATCTTTTTACGTTTGAGCCTCGATTATTAGAATTGTAATGTTTGATGTAATTAAATTGTAATATATTGAACCTCCTATATAAATGACTCATATTTAATTCAATCAATTTCTTACTCTGACACCATCTGAAACCTCTGCTGATGGTAGACCAGGATTGGAAAATTGGCTTTTTTCAAACCAACTTTCAAAAACTTGACTTTTTTTGAACTCGTTTGACCGAAAATTTGAATAATGTTTAGACCAATTATTTTGATTAATTATTGGCATTCCTTTCCATCGCAATGAAATGTTATGTTTGCTGGCATATTTAATATCGGTGACAGGTTGTTTGTCATGAACCAGTGATTATTGTCTCTTTCCTGCACTGCTGAAGTCACAAACGATGTCGACACTTTAAATGTGTTGACATTGTTAGTTGGCCAGATGCCAAATTATTCCATACTTTTGGCCTGTGTTACTTGGACGTGATATGAAATTCAATTTTAATTGGATCTTTGTGTTATGCGACTTTGGTTGATTGGAAGGAATGCTTCGTCAATGTAACCTGGAACAGTTCCTTTGTAGAAATTCATCATATTTACACATTTGTATATTTTGATTTATTCTGTCTTTTGATGAGAGCCAATTTATGGCTTTAAATTCTGCAGCTGCAACACGTGGTGTGTTTTTCGAACAGAGATAAAAACAAATGCATTTGTTCTGTCCAGGTTGTCATTTTTTAGACAGCAGTTTTCTTAACACTGGGTACAATGAAGAACATGCATAATCAAAATGAGGCTGAAAATAGTTGTAAGAGTGTTTGAAGCCCAACCTATGAAGATAGTTATCCAGATAGCTTTGCTTTTTTTATATAAATTTTGGGTTGTCATTTATTTTATTCCAAGCATTTTAGTTGCTACACACATCCGAAGTGTGTGATCATTAAGTGTTTATTGATTTCTATATCTCTTTCCTAATATTCAGCTTTTTGGGCGGGTTTTTACATTTTATTCATCTGAAGATACCAGATTTGGTTTTGTCTTTGCCGAATTGAATACTGGGTTTGTTTACCACAAACCAATTGCAAAGGAAGTTGAATTTACCATTTGAATTGGTATCTAGTTAGTAAATATGTTTGTGTCCAAACAATACTTACTTACTTATCCTCTGTGTTCTGCTTCTTTGGTAGTCGAGGACATCCTATAGATGCAATCAGACCTTCGTTGAAACGTTTACAGTTCTTCTTCTCTCTTGCTTTTTCCCTTAGGCTCTGGAGCTGTTTTCTGGTACGGAGTTGCCCAAGTCCAGAGTTTTTGATGTCTTCACGGATGGTGCTGAGAAGATTTGTAGAGTGGCGTCCTATTCTGGCTTTATACATTGTTGCTCCTGATATGGCGAATTCAAGGGCTTTCTGGGTGGGGGTGTTGCTGTCCATGCGTAGGACATGACCTAGCATAGACCATCTTCGCTTTGCTACTAGTGTAGATATAGGATCCNGGATAACCTAAGCAAGTATCTGTTGAGTTAAAAACACTTAAGCCGGATTGGTATTTGTGTAATATTTCCTTATCATAAAGATACGGTCGTACTCGACCATGAATAAGCTTTTCAACAATTTTAGTGAGTTGTGGAAGCAGAGAAATAGGTCGATAGTTTTTTGGAATCACCTCTTCAACCTTTTTTGTCGTTTAAGTCTTGCTTGTTTGCAGCCACCTGGAAATGAACTTGCATAATTAAGAGATTGGATAGTTCAGTTACTGATGCCTCGGCTGAAGCAGTTGCATCATCTTTGATAAATCTACAGCTATATTATGAAGTCCTGTTGCTTTTATAGGTTTTACTTTCTCTAAGAGCTTCAGGGCGTTTTTAAGAGGAGTTGGGGCACGTGAGCATTGCTTAGAGAGGTCAAGGTGTTTGTAGTAGCTAAACCTGTATTACCTTGTAGTACCTTTTTAGTATCGAGTATGGTTTAGATGGTATCTCAGGTATGAATGGTGAATAGAATTCGCTCTGGTCAAGGATCCTGGAAGAATTACCACATTGTATACAAGTCAGATGTATCTACCATTTTTTTCGTCTTTGTATCGAGCGTGCATTGGCAAAAAAAACCAGCAAATCTTGGATTCTTATTGAAAGAAGTCCTGAAATGGTTGTCGAAAAGCACAATCAGAAGAGATGCCTTTAAAGAGTTATTTGATGTGATGAACCTCAAACAACAAGGGCGCTGGAACTTCATTGGCATTCACAAAATTGAGTGCAACTCAATTGGTACGTGACAAAGTGGAATATAACAATTTGGTCAACAGGGAAGTTGTTTAATATCAAAGTAATCGACCTGCACGGTAACAAGACCAGGGTGATATAAAAGGGGCTAAACCGGTCAATAAACGACCTCTGCTTTCATTTCCTTACACCCATCGTATCCGGCTTTGAAAAGGTCAATGAATTCTTTCAGGCTTCCAACGCAGATCCTTCTATAGTGAAGCGAGAGCCGGACTCTCATTACAAAAGTTTTAAAGGTAGAATTTATTTCAATGACGGTATCTGTATGCATCTAAACCAAATCGATTTTGTACCCAAATTCAATATAGAAACAGAAATATTCCTTCCTCAAAACATTGAGTCAGACGAAGCAAAGATTATTATTGCGTCGATTAAGGTCAGATGCTTACTCTTCCTCAAGGCAAGCTATTGGTGAAATGAAAAACTGACACCCTTGACCTCTTTGATTCAAAAGTAATGTGTGATGATCAATCATCTGTAGAAGTAGTCAAAAGAGGAAAATGATATGGACATATTTCACACTCTAATATGATATTGATTGATATCTCCAGCCTCTCTGTTTTATCATTTTATCATTCATCTTCTAAGGTGGGTTTTGTTCTGGTTTACTACGCTTTTAAAAGTTGTCTTTGTTTTCTTCCCCAAGATCTAACGGTATGGATCAAAGACAGTTCAATCAAAAAAAAATTATGGTTAGAAAACTAATTTGTTTAAA
The DNA here is from genome assembly GCA_003991215.1 of Morbakka virulenta. Classification (NCBI taxonomy): domain Eukaryota; kingdom Metazoa; phylum Cnidaria; class Cubozoa; order Carybdeida; family Carukiidae; genus Morbakka; species Morbakka virulenta. The sequence continues at coordinate 2,439,735 of RDPX01000029.1, read as the reverse complement.
ACGAACGCTGACAGCTGAAACTGACAGCTTAGTTTGGTAGCGCAGGTTGCCGTGCTACCCTCAGGCACTGGTTCAAATCCATCACTTTTCTTGAAATACTCTTCTTAACAGAGAACAAATACACTTTGTTGAATCTATCCCAAGGACTAACAGAGAACGACGTGAACACACAATACAGAGTAGTGGCTGGAAAAACAATTTGCAAAACCAACGAAACCCAAATAGCACTACATGATGGAACAAATTGATCCATCACGGTTTGTCTGTGTGGTGCCCTCATTACAGTTACGAAGTTGAAAAATAAAACTGAGGTTTGGAAACGAAACAAAAATTTTATTACGTTAGATAGTTTTAAATGTCTTACTATTTTGATCGTACCTAAGGCCTTCCTTTAATCGAAAAGCATTTTTATATCGTTCATCTCACTAGTAAATTATATTTTTATGTTACATAAACTCAATCTGCAGACAGTACTGTTTCACCCTTTGTGGGCTCATCAGTGCAGCACAGAGCTTCTGAGACATAACTCTCTGGCCATGTTGCCGGAGCAAATACAGCTTAAAGAGTTATTGTGGAATCCTGCCAGAGTGCTCAAACTACGCATGCGCAGTAAGCATTGCATTACGCTAACAACAGGTTCCAATCTCAGATGGNCACTGGTTCAAATCCATCACTTTTCTTGAAATACTCTTCTTAACAGAGAACAAATACACTTTGTTGAATCTATCCCAAGGACTAACAGAGAACGACGTGAACACACAATACAGAGTAGTGGCTGGAAAAACAATTTGCAAAACCAACGAAACCCAAATAGCACTACATGATGGAACAAATTGATCCATCACGGTTTGTCTGTGTGGTGCCCTCATTACAGTTACGAAGTTGAAAAATAAAACTGAGGTTTGGAAACGAAACAAAAATTTTATTACGTTAGATAGTTTTAGATGTCTTACTATTTTGATCGTACCTAAGGCCTTCCTTTAATCGAAAAGCATTTTTATATCGTTCATCTCACTAGTAAATTATATTTTTATGTTACATAAACTCAATCTGCAGACAGTACTGTTTCACCCTTTGTGGGCTCATCAGTGCAGCACAGAGCTTCTGAGACATAACTCTCTGGCCATGTTGCCGGAGCAAATACAGCTTAAAGAGTTATTGTGGGATCCTGCCAGAGTGCTCAAACTACGCATGCGTAGTAAGCATTGCATTACGCTAACAACAGGTTCCAATCTCAGATGGAGTGCTCAACCAAACTTTCGTAAGGGAGCGATATATATATGTTATATATATGTATATTTATGTAACATATATATATATATATTATATCATGTATAGAAATATATATTGTCAAAGTAAGACTTATTTTAACTGTTTTACTTTGGGATTCATAAAATAACCAGAAATTAAGGAAAGCGAGAAATTCTTGGCGATCAATGCCAAGTATTCAAATGAAATTCCTTCAACATGATATTGAATGTGAATTTGAAGCACACCGCGATCTCATGTGACACTTTTGGTAAATTTTAATGACAAATTATCGCTTATTAACATTTCATTTAAAACAAGGTATTAACTATTATCAATATTGGCAATGGTTGCCAAAAATCATCAAATGACAGTTGAGATTTTTTCAACAAATGGAAGACGTGCCCAGTATGATATTGCTTTTCACTGTGAGAACAACTTGCAACTGCAACTAAACATTCAATGGTCTCTCAGAGTTTCAAATAACCTTTGCATGCCTCTTCTACATAATCTAAAGAAATTCCCACGTATGACTACCCTCAATTGTTATTTTTCCCATCCCTAATATCTTTGCTTGAAAAAGACGTACATCAACGCTGTTTGCGATCACGTTTTACATATGTATTTCCATGTTGCCAAAATTTATTCCGGTGACAATCCAGCAATCCACAAGATCATCATCACAAAAGAAAGACCCTTAAGATCATCATTACACTTCACAATAAAAATATGGTTGTCACATGTCTCAAAAAGCGAGAAATACAAAAACGTTGAAACCTTTCTTTTCAGACAAGCACAATAAATAAGTCAAAACAATTCTATTCGTCTTGAATGTCTGTTCTGCGTGTCTTTGTTTCGTGGTCATCCTCATGCTCACGTACTTCAAGAAAATCTTTGAGCATTGATCATTGATTGCATCGACAGCATGCCTTGTACAACGAAGTCACTCACTCGACCTTCGCAAACGTTTCAGTTGTTTTAAATGTATTCTGGAGGATTACAAAATTTCAATAAAATAACAGAACTACGTTGATTAATATCCTTTTTTTTACGTCAAAGCAATAAAAAGTTGTAAACTTTATATGCTCATTTCCGCAAAGTTCCTTTCAAAGATGGTTAAAGATGGTACTTTCTTTCTTATTCTTTGACGGTTCAGCGATCGCTCTGGTGACTATTTCTGCAGAGATAATTTCAAATAACAGATTCTCCTTGTTTCGGGACAATTTGTCTCAACTCTGTAAACCCCTAATTTTCCCTTTATATCAAAGAAAGCCAAGAACACCTTTACCACAAAGATTAAAAAAAAATTCTGACATTTTATTTTCCCCTAAAACTCAAACTCAGAAAAAAATCTTCACCCAGTAACTATTTAACAAAGTAACCGCTCATGCTACAAGTGTTGTTGCGCGTTAGTCTGAAACCATGGATAAAATATTAGGAGTTTTGACGAGATCATCATGGCAGATATAACTAGAAATATACGACCCTCCAACTAATACTTTCCCCTTAGTGTTCATCGAATATTTACTGGAGGGCAGTTGTCCTGATGGCTTGCTCGCAGGTCCTTCTACTGGGACTGACATATTACTTACAGTTACACATGATGAAGTAAGTCTTGAGCTGAGTCATCGGTGTAGCTAGATTGGTTGTCAAAATTGAGTTCAAGCTAAAACTTGTTATGGCAGTATCTAATCCACCTCCACCAACCACTATCATCTTCTGTTAAATTTTCAACAGCGCTCTTTTGGAACTGTGATACTGCTCTCAACCAGCAAGTAATGTAAACCCCCACTTCAAATCTGACCCTTGTTCTCCCACATTTCCACTGCTTGTTTGTTTCAACTTCAATAAATTGATATTGGAAATGTGATACTTGTGCTGTCTCTGTCTTTACTTTAGTTCCAAGTAAAATACCGAGTTGCGCAGGGTAATAATTGTAACAACTAACTGTAATTGTTAGTTCTTTTTTTTACGATTTGGACCTGAAATATTAGGTCGAGTAGGTTGTAAATGTAAAGTTCGGTCAAGAAAATATACTTTTTTAATATATATATATAAATATATATATATATATAATATTGTCAGGAGTGGAATTCGAATTCACGCCCAGATTCGTGGAACTCTTATTAGAGAAATGTCTAACAACCTTGAGTCTGGCGCCTCAGACACATCGGCCATCCTGATATACTTTTAATGAGGGAGATTATTGCCCAAATAACAAAGTTTTGTTCCATAAGCAATATGTAATTAATTAATTACTCATTAGTTAATTGAGATGCCTATGCTTATAATTAATAGAAAATTTGCGTATTTTTCCAATACATACCCACAGCAACAGCAAGTTTTGTTGCGATAGCTTTAAAGACCAGGCCGTGCGCCACAAAAATAGACTCAATAAACACCCACCACCTGGTACAGGAAAGAACATAGGTTTTGGCAGGAAAACTACGCCAGAAAAAGGGCCCGCTGAATGGCTTCATTCGTCAGAAGGGCAAATAATTTAGGCCCAAGTCTTTTATTTTTTCTAGTGAGAATATTATTTGCACTCAGTACACAATAGAAGTGATCTTGTGCTGTTTGTTTACATTAAAGAGAATCCCCATTGCATCAGATAAGCATCAAATTACATACAAGAAAACCTTGGTATTGTTATGGTCCTTTGGAAGGATAAAAAGATAATTATGTCATCATAGTCCTATTTTAGAATTATTTCATGTTTTGGTGTAATATGGTGCAACGTTGGTTAAATACGTACACAAGTTAATTATGGAGCCGCTTCACTACGTAAAGGAAGAGCTCAGAGCAGTTATTTAGTTATTCAATACTCGTCCAGAATTTGTAGTATGCATTAGGTAATTGTGAAAGGTCTAAGTTGTATAAGTAAAATTCTCGTGATATAAACTTGACAAAATTAGATCTTCGTTATTATTTGCTGGAATTCTGCCGCTCAAATTCACCCGTAAAATGCAAGCTTGAAGAATAATCAACAGTTCTCCTTCTATTTCAAGCCGTTACTTCTACTTGAAAACATTAATGGGGTAACCGATACAAAAATTGTCTTCTTTTAAGTGTGACAACAATGGCATCTTGTCTATCTATACTAACATCTCGTACAAGGCTTAATAGCTCTGAAACAGTTTCTTCTTTAAACGTACAATAAGAATTTTTTTTTCGCTTACCTGAATTTGTTCTCAGCTTCAATACTTTATTCTCCAGCAACTCCTTTTTATTTAATATGGAAGCTCAAATATGGACGGCAGCATTATTGTATTTAAACTTGTCTCGGTATTTCTAGTTTTACGAAAGATTCTTAGGTCATCTAACAGCTCTTGGTAATTTAATCAAGGTATTATTGTTACTGCTGACCTTTAAAAATTTAATATTATTTACATAATTGTCAAAAATAAAGGTATTCGTTTTCCTTGGTTAAAACGAGTATCGCCTGAAAAGTAAAAACATTTGGGTATTCTGCAACAAATGGGACTATCTTGACCAGAACTTGTCCGAAGCTAAAGCTAGAGCTCTTATTTCCTATTTAGCTAAGTGATATAAATGACAGAAGTGTTAAACATCCCATGTGCAATTGGCAATAACTGAGTCAACTATTACACGTAGCTTTTAGAAGGAACTATTGGACTTAATTATTACACGTAACTATTTGATTTAACTGCAATTTGTGTTAATATCTTGTTTGTCAAAGTGCAACCGCCATTCAGCGGCGCACTACGCATGTAAAGAAAAGAACCGAAGGAACTATCTACTTCGAGCATGACTGTACGTGCAATAGAGTTCTACTTAGTTGTTTGAGAGAAGATAATCGTTACTAAAAACGATGTTGTGAAATTATCATATAATTAGTCATTATTTTTCATGCCACAAAGGAAAGTTTTTGCTACAAAGCTGGCTAGGGGTGGCTCGAACGTTTCAAGGAAAGGAATAGCTCCCCCATTCTTCTCTCGCTCGCTCTCTC
>RDPX01000029.1:2419116-2433768 GCA_003991215.1 Morbakka virulenta | reverse complement strand
GTCTTGCAATATGATGTCTACATATGTAAATTTTTGCCTTCCTCGATTTCCATGCCCATCCATTGGTTGCCATAGGACAAGTTTGTTGGCTACTTCTTCTTCGTGTCTGACACAATGTCCGGCTAGCCGCATAAAATAACGATAAAATAACGTTCTCACTTAGTGATGATTATGTTATTTATTTTGGAGAAAACTGCCAAACGGACAAAAAAGGGCAAGTTCAATAGAAATCGTGTCACATAAATTTACTGTGACGAAGATAACAAATAGTATCACAAAAGAATTCCTATTGCGATTGCGGAGTCTTAATGTTTAAAGGTATTTTTGAGAATTCTATTATTTTTACTTGAATCATGATTATAAAAAGCCTAAATAAAGTAATACCTCTTCAAAATTGTGTAAAAAACCTTTTCTGCTGCTGGTTAATATGCTGGGGAATTTCGTAAATTTCTTTCCTATCTTCTTCTGTAACGAATTTGTATTTCATGTTTTTCAACATTACTAGTTTTTATTTATATATATAATATATATATATATGTATATATATGCGTATGATCAACGATTACCAAACATCCAATAAAATATTGTTCAAAACGTGTTGAGGTATTTGAATTTCACCACATAACCATTTCGGATTATTGGGTAGACCAATTCAATGCATGAAATTTGCGCATCGTCCATATCCAGAGCAAATTAGATTCCGTTTAACCCATTTTGCACGATTAAGATCAATACCAGAGGGTTTAGTCGACGGATCCGGTTTAGTTTCAGTTTATAGTTACAATTTTGACTTTGTCATCTTCTACTCCAAGCTTCTTTAGCTCACCTTTTAGGGGAAGTCGTATTGTTTGCATCAGTAGCTAGCGAGCGCACACGATTGGATAGCGGTATTCTGCTTTTGCGAAGCTCTAGAATGTTTTTGTTCCTTCTGATATCTGAAGGCTCGATTTCACAGAGAACTGGCAGGATATCTATTGGCGTAAGTTTTATGCACCTGCTTACAAGTCTCAAGCATTCATTCAGGGATGTGTCCACTTTGTTATAGTGTTGACTTTGGCTACATACAGGCGAACAATACTCTACACCAGAGTAGCATAGAGCCAAAGCAAACGTTCTCAGTGTCGAAACGTCTGCACTCCAGTGGTTGCTTGCGAGTTTTTTCAGTAAGTTACAGCGTTTGGTAACCTTTGAAGAAACGTCTGTCAGGTGTTATTTCTAAGATAAAGAACGGTCAAGTATAACACCGAGATAATTTGGAGTACTTTCAAACGGTAACTTTTTGCCACATATAGAGACGTTAAGTTTGTAGTCAGCTTTGGGGTTGGCAAGATGACACACGCTTGAAACATTCTTAGTGGTGTTGAGTTTAAACCTCCAGTTGGTGAAGTAGGTTCTGATAATGTCAATGTCTTGAGATAGGACCTCTCATTTTCAGAACACCCCTTATGGGAGGTCATCAAGGCAATGTCGTCAGCATATATGTATTTCTTGGTGGTTGTTGGAGGAATGTCGTGCGTGTATAGGCTGAAGTAGTGGTTCAAGAGCGGATCCTTGCGGTACACCATTCATCAGAGTTCTGCAGCGTGGTGATATCATTGTCAAAATTACATGGACCATGCCTTTATTAGGCAATGTTTGTAACAGTTTCAAGGCAAGAACACGGTGCCAGATGGTGTCGTACGCAAAAGATAGATCAACTAGTACAACCCCAGCCTTCTACTTCTTGTCAAAAGAACATTTCAATGTCCTCTGTACGTGACACAACCTGATCCTGAGAAGAGCATCCTGAAACCCAGCTTGTTCTTTAGGTAAGACTCATTCGGCAATGGGATGAATTCGGTTGTAAATTAAACTTTTGTATACTTTTTTAGGAACATAGAGGAGGCTGACTGGTCTGTAGCTGCTTGCGATATCTGCTGGTTTGTTTGGCTTAATCACCGCAACGACTTTTGAAAGCTCCCAGGTTTTGGGCATTTTCGTCGTTTTCAAACAGAAATTGAAAAACCTCTTAACCATTCTCTACATGACTCGTGTAGCTGAAGAAAGAATTCAGGATACAGGTTGGGAGACATGCTATTCAAGGACGCACAAAACACTAAAGTATTTGTGCTGTTGTAGCACACACAACCCCAGGTATTAGTGTTGTCCATCAATTGTGAGTTGCTAGATGGTACAGTAACAATATGTCTTCCAAATCAGAACAACATTTAGTTAAAGTAGCAGGAACTGTGGATAAATCTGGTGCTGGATTAGCTGCAAACATCAATATTTGGGCACAATGTTGTGGAGTTCCATCGTCAACAGTTCGGATTAAGACCAATGACTCTTAAGCGAACCTGTCTGGTTGTCAATGAACTGCGCAACAAATGTTAAGTGAGTCTGTTGGAAGAAGCTTTTCCAAGACCAAACCTTTGCCACACAGTGTTAATTTCCCATAACGTCGAAGATATTTGATACTTTGCATAATATTTCTGTCTTCCTCTCTGAAAGTAAGAGACGACACGCCGACCATAAATCAAACAACAGTTAAAGTTGATAATCAAGGAAAGCTGTGAAAGCTGTCTAAAATTACATAGTGGGCCGGAATGAAACCTGTGGAAGCGGTGTGAAAAATTATCATTGTGAGTTTCCATCGCCATGAAGAAAATAGTGGTAAATATTGATTTAATTTGTCGAATATTGCTGTTGAAGAAAATATTGTACAAGACCAAACTTCTCACGCATGTGTAACGTTTCTTTTTTGGAGAACATTAATTTTTTTAACATTTAAACATAAAACACACGTTCTTTTGTACTCTTTTTATACATCATTTGACACTAAGTGAATTTCTATTGTCGTACATATTATAAGATTACTCTAAAGGCACTAATTATTTTGTCAGGGCCAACATGGATAGTTAGCATCTGTGTTCTGAATGGGAAATTTTGCAATGTCTATGCATTTCATTGTCAGTACCGAAGTCCCTTCGGCATTTCATTATTTCTGTATTTATACCATTTTGATGATGATTTACGTCTTGGTATTATCCTGGAAAAGGTATCCAAATAAAATGTCTTTGAAAATATGTCATCTATCAAGAAGTGCCCTAAAATTTATCTTTACGTCATACTGGAAAAAGCACCAAGGCTTTGAATCATAAAAATTGGAAGGTGAGGCAGTTAATGTACTCTGGAAGTGACATCCGTGGAAGGAGTTCCTTGGCCTAAAAGAGAGGTTATAGTGGGCAATGGATAAAAAATGTTTGATTTTTTGCTTAACTTATAAAACCTTATTAATTTTAGCACCAAGTGGCACAGGCAAGAAGGTATTGGGAGAGGCTTGTCCTAAGTGATCTCCAGGAATAAGTTTCCTGTTCGTCTACATCCTCTAAATCTCTGGTTAAGGGGCTAGTTGAGGTGTAATGACAAGTCCTTTATTAAAAAGTAGGGCTGAAAAGGATTAAATTCCATTTTCTTTAACTTTGGTGCAGTTATAAAGATTTATTCAACATCATGTGATCCCAACTTTAAAAGTGCAGTGGTAAAATATAATATTATTCAGTCTTTTATCTGGGCGTTCTAAGCTATAAAAGTACGCGGTCCCATTCATATCTAAAGTAGAGAGAGTGGCCCTCGGTAAGGCTTTGAAAGATTTTTCTTTTCATAAATTTTTAGTAAAAATATAGTAAAAGCCTTGGGGATAGTTTGATTGCTTGCTTTCTTTTATATAAACTCTCCAGTGGTATATCGAGCCTCCAAACAAAAGAAATTTTTCTGGGCCAAGGCATTTGCAGAAGATTAAATTGAACTGCTGAAAGGAATGTCTCTCAAAGTTCGTCAGGCATTTTGTTCAAAGTAAGTCTACTATGCAGACATAACTCACCCCTTGGTTGGCTTTAAAAACCTTTTCCTCATTTCCTGGCTCTCAGGGTAGGTTTCTCGGGAAACTCGTTGGAGCAGCGAGATATTTCATGCCCATTACTGACTCCCTTCCTAAAGCTTATCAAAGGGGAGATTATTTATTTTAAAATTTGATATACATTCTATTTTCACTCGGGGAATAGAATTTTTGCTCACAGTCCAACTGCATTAACCACTAAGTCACTATGCGGATACATGTCACACAAAACGTATTTTTTTGTAAGGGAGTTACCTTTGTCCGTGGTCATCGTCGCCTGTCAAAAAGTTACATTCGTAACTATTTTTCAAAAACCGTTTGTGTTTAATTGGCAAAAATCCACCCTGAAGCAACAAAATAGCAAATCTAGCCTTCATTTAATGACCATCCATAAACTTATTCTTATTCTTCTTAATTTCCTTTCGGCTGCTTCCTATTTTAGGGGTTGCCAAAACCTAACTTTCCTCTCCACAGGACTCGATCCATTGCGTCATCTGGCTCCACCTCCATCTTTCTTGCACAAACGTACCATCTCTTTTTTGGTCTCTCTCGCCGCGTTTCCCCTGGTACTCTTATCTCCATAACTCTTTTTCTGACTATAAACTGTCTAAAATCTTGTTGAGTCATGACAATTTGCTTGTTTGGTCCATGATATTGTTCGTTTATTATCTCTAATTCATTACAGTTGTGGGTAACTTACAAACATAATACCAAAATTTGTATTGTAATTTAATGAAAAATATATTTCTTACAGAAAACAATTTTCTTTCATCCATCACACGAATAAAGGACAGAGTTTATTGGATTTTCATTGTTTGAAATTTATGCTGGCATCATCATCATCATCAGGAACGCTGTGCGTCGCTCACGCCATCTGGTGTAGATGGTTGCGACATGGCGCGCCTAATCAGGGATTGCCAATGTTTTCTGTTACTGGCTATTTCTGTTAGCTGGCAGGGGTTCCTCAATTTCCACATTTCTGTCTATTGGAGTTCATTCAATTTGTAATTTAACTTCCATTGGTGTTGATTCAGATTTGACTTCTCAGTGTCACACTTCCATTCATTCCGTTTCAGTTCACGGTTGCTTCAGTTTATTCACTCCTGATGTTTATTTAATTTTTGGTTTTCTCGTGGTTACTGGTTTATTTAAATTAGAATTTTATGGGTGGTAGTGGAGACGCATATGTTGCGGTGATCTTTCATAGTTACCAGGATAGATATGATTAGGAAAGACAAGAACATTTAAGTTACTGTATCCAGAGAGGTAGCTGGAAAGTTGCGCTGGGCTGGGGTAAGGTGCTTTGGGCATGTGGAAAGGATGGTGGAAGAATATGTCGGATGCAGAGTGATTTTATCCTTTTTATTTTGGGTGTAAGGATTATCAAATTTATTTTCTAACCAAGATCTCTTCCAGGGCAGCGTGTTTTAAAGATCAAGGTCTCTTTTTTTTCAAGGTATCAGTTTTAATTTACCATGCCCTAATAAAGAAAACCCACTGAAGGATCGATCATACGTGGAATATATCCTTGAAGTGAGAAGTGGAAATTTAACATTTTCTAAGGCCTTTGAAAGTATGTAAGTACAGTAGGATATGGTGGACCAAACCGCCTCTCAACGACACGCACACACACACACACACACACACACACACACACACACACCACACAAAAACCACTTTTCAAAAACAAACATCAAAATATAAAAGAAACCTATTACTTTACAAGATGCCTCTTTGGAAACCACAAAAAGCCCAAGGCTGGATCTGGGGTTGCCAGGGCTTCCGGACTTTATCAATTTTGTCTCGACGTTTCTTCAACCAATACTAACATACTCATGGTCATGTGATCGAGCTGCAAATAAACCTATCTTACAAACTGTCTGGAAACTAACCACAGGACAAGATTGATCGAGTATTTTAATTTGTTTATTGGGGTCGGTTATTTACTGATTTTGAAACACAATACAGGGCGTTTTCGCAGATGCTGAGGTCGGTTGAGGGTGGTTGAGAGATATTTTCTCCGAGGTTCTGTTCCTGATCATTAAGGATTCTAAAAATTGTACAAATTTATATGGCATGGTATGGTAAGGTTCGATAGAGGTCGTGCTGCGTAAGGGGAGAGGGAAGAGTTCGTGCTGCATAAGGGGAGAGGGAAGAGTTCGTGCTGCATAAGGGGAGAGGGAAGAGTTCGTGCTGCATAAGGGGAGAGGGAAGAGTTCGTGCTGCATGAGGGGCTATGGAAGGCCGAAGATTTTCTCTTGAGTAACGTGACATTGGTCGGCGTTTTATCACAGCTGATATTGGTTTTCTGACTTTTCAATGACAACGTCGTGAATGGGAGGTGGCAGACACTTATCTCCTTTGTGCTCACTCACCAAATCCTATTTTTTACTTTTTCATACTGACACGCTGATACTTTGTTTCTCTCCAATCCCTCTTTTCACCTTGTTTGCAGGTTAACAGGTTGAAATGTAATTTCGTGTCGCTTATTTCTATAATGTAATCAACACTTGAGCTCAAGCCTGCCATGAAAAGGTATTCGCTGTTGATATTGCATCTCTTCTATTTTTATTTTTACAAACAGCAGAAAATTGCCACCAAGTGTGTTTGCAGCATCATGTGATATGACCTGCAGGGAGCAATCAAAATCTTAAAATTGCCTTGGAATGGAAATCTTCAGACCCTTTGACTCCGACCGCTGATCAATTTCCCCCTGATTTGCAGACAGCGAACATGCAGCCATTTCAGTTTTTCAATTTTGTTTTTTAAAAAAGATCATTGTTCCCTTGGCGATTGCAACTGAAGTGATTTCGAAGAGAAATCGTTTTCACATCTGAAAGAAGGAAAAACACAAAAAAAAAGAAGAAAAAAGATTAATATCAAATGGGTATGTGTTTGGTTACCGTCACTTAGAAAGGAAGAATTTTTTTTCAACAGCCAAAATAGAGTTGTGGCGGTTTGTTACAGGCGTCTAACCTACAATACAGCCTTTGATATGTTATGTTTTAATGTTATTTTTATGATGACAAGAACACGTGATTAAGGAGTGTAGTGCCTTCTTTGAATATGAGGGGTCAACAATGTATTGTATTTTGTCCTACCGAGGTCCTTTCAGGCCATTTGTGGTTGATTTTAGAAACATTTTTTCGATGACCATAGATCACTGTATCTTCAATGTGATTGGTCATTTGCAAGAGGCTGATGATACCATGTGACACCATGCCCTCTTCACAGAACTGTAAATCCTCTTTTTTTATTGTTGCATCAACACAAAGTCTGACCTTGAATCCAGCGAAGTGGAAAGAAACAAACTTGCTTTCATTGCAGAAAGGTTCCTCGCGTTTAATGCAGTAAACAAGATGTTCAATATCTAATAATAGTAATGGCTTTACCTGGTATTTTTCTTGAACTTGGTTGAGGTTGCTTTGAATATAACAGCCCAGGTGTAGGAGAAAGAATCAGAGTTTTTGTTTACAATAATAACGAGTTCCCAATTTCGTAATTTGGCCGCATGTTACAATAACATCAACAGGTAACTTGTTAAGGATACTCCTTTTCATCTTTGAGTCGGACTACTTGTACAGGGTTAAAGTCATATGACCACAGGATAAAAACAAAAAGCCTTAGAATATATAAATTTCAGAATAATGTATCTGTCTATTGACTGTAGTTTCGTGGTGATTACCGAATTTGAGAATAATGCATGAGAAAGACGGCTGGAATAACAGTCTTAAGTTGCTCCCATTGGCTCTAAAGTCTCTCTTTACGTGGGGCTGGGTACTTTGGTTTTGGTAGTACCCTCCTCGAGGTGGCTGTTGTAAAGGAGGAACACCGGATATTATGATGTCTGAAAGCTCTTCTTCGATGTTGACTTGTGGTCTTGAAATATTCTTTGATCCATCACGTCAGCTGGCACCACCTCCATTGTTCTTATATTTTTCTTCACATAATCGTACCATCTATTCTTTGACTTCTTCCTCTGTGTTGCTCCAGGTACTCTCATCTTCATTACTCTACTTCCGACTTACTCTTCATCCTTCGTTTTCACATGGCCAAACCACCTCACCTTAGCCTCGCAACAGCACCATATCCTACTGTATCAGCATACTTCCAAAGGCCTTAAAAAGTGTTAACTTTTCCCTTATCACTTCAAGGACATTTTCCACATATGATCTTCGGTTCTTTCTTTCCTTTATGATTGGGTACAGTAGTTATGTGTAAGGCTACTGGGTAGTTTTAGCATGATATCCATTAGATAAGAGAACTTTGTGAAGGTGTCTATATAAAAGGCACTAACAGAAGTTTTAGAGCAACAAAGAACGCAACTGTTGTTTTCTTATGTCACAAGAAGCCATTATTATGATTAAAGTCTATAAATCAAAATCCTGAAAGCTTGTCAGCGTTACGATTTAACAAGCAATGAAACTTAAGAATTGAGTTTGCTGAGTTGGTCTGGAAAGGTCTTGTTCTCTGTGATGGCGATAGCAAATGTTTTAGAAAACTTGGAGGTATGGTAGATGGCTACAACATGATAGTGAAACTGGAAATTGGGGAATGAAAAGAAGTGCCTTCAACAGTAAATATGAAAAAATCAGAGTCAAAATAAACTCAAGTAGAACCAATAATTGGTATAACCTTAAAATGTGTTTTGATGATTTTTGTTGTTGTTAGTTGTACGCATAAGTCGACAACTTATGTTCATCAGAGTACTCTTTAAAGGACTGGGCACTAGTTTTACGAAGTCATGAAAAAAAGATGTTTTCTGAAAAACATGAAATAACACTTGATTACTGAAACAATATTTGGGTACGAGTAACCTGTACTTTTCTTTCCAAGCGTCCTGTTTGACTGACTTTTGATTTTGACAGCAGATTAAGCCTCTTTTAAAGATATCGTGTAATTTTTGTCAAATTGCCAACAATTTCTGTTTGTGACATGGGAATTCGAGATTATTTTATAATATATTAACGGCTTTAAAGGTCATCTGAACGTAAAGTAAAATTTTGAAAGTCTTGCTTTGTTGCTTGTACAGTGTTAGTTTTTAATAATGTCGTCACCTTACAAGTTTCCTACCCTTGATTAATATTTAGGGTACTTGTATCTTCCATCTCTCTCTTTGCGGACACAACTCAATAATCTATGTTTTGTGGTATTGACTGTTAATAAATGTCTCAGGGATGGTCGTTTACACATTTTGCTCTTAAGAAGGGATTTTGGATTTGATTGGATCATTGCCAACTGAGGACTCAAAGCTGCATATCTCGGTTGTACTGTGATGATAAGGATTTTGGTGAGATGACAACTATTTTTTATAGTTGTTGCAAAATCCCCAGTGATCTCAACAGATAAGTAATAAATATAAGTTCTTTGACGGCTACGAAAAACTAAAGGAAAGCAAATAAAACTGTAAGGAGAACTTTTAGGGAAGTAGAAGCTACAGAGATCATAGCTAAACTTTCATTTAGAGGTTGACCTTTTTTGTTTTAGAACCTGATTAAAAATCATTTTTCTACTAACGTTGTACGTGGGTGCACTGAAAAAAAATTTGTGTGCAAGGGCTCAAGCTCGCCTATATTATTTTAACATTTCTGTTCAACTTGGACCCCTCACCTCCGTTTATTATTTGCATCCCTGCCCTTGGTGGATACAGTATAATAATCTGTTGGCAAATTTAACTAGTCAGTTAAATTTTTTTTCTTTCTTTTTGTAAATCCATCAGATTTTCACCTAAGAACAATTTGCTCTTTTTGATTTTAGGAAATTTTCATAGGTAATCGTTACAAAGTCTTTGTGCTGAAAGAGCTATATTAATATGCATACATATTACTTTAGTTTACTGTGATGTTAGAATTTTTAATTGAAGATGTTTTATTCAATTGCTTACTATACAGCCGGTCTCGACCCATTGTTCTGAAAGATGGGCTAATAGTTTAAGACTGCAGAAACATTGAGATGCTCGGTACACAAATATATCTACTGCTAAAACACCAGAGTTGTGTTAAAAAATAATTACTGCATAAAAACACAGAAAAATGATCGGTCTATTTTCTTTAAAGCAAAATTTGTTTAGTAAAACAATTTAAACTCAGCCTTTCTAACTTGTTCAATGAAACCAGTCAGGCCATGCATTAGGTAAGATAGTTATTTTAACTCGGGAAGGATGAAAGTACTATCTCTCTCACATCCATGCCCTTAAAATAATCCACTGCTTTCTTGCCAGTTTTTCAATGTACAGAATAACTGTTACCCTCGTGGCTGAAGAGTGATTTTTACACCATTGACGGACAATATTGTAAAATGCACATTTCAAATGGAAATTCACAGAAGAAAATGACTCTTCCATCGCCTGGCATAATTCGTGAGAAAGTTGTCTGATACTTTCGTTACTAGATATTCTGTAGCAGAATACTGACTACATGTATATTAACCATACATTACCAACCTGTCAACTTTATTACGTCAACCAACAATTTGCTAATCAAATAATAAAAGAATACATTTGGGGGCGGGGAGAGGTCACAACTCTGAAAGAGAGTTCATGGTAGGCCCTTGGCTGATGTAAGACGTTAAGAAAACAACATACTGCGCATGATTAAGATTCCACAATTGTACAAGAAATGAAGGAGAAGTATAGTTCAATGACATTGTAACCACTTTTAAGAGCAAAAGCCAATGATGGAGATAGTTTCGAAATTCGCATTGCTTACGTCTTCTTGTGTTATGTTGATTTTTTTTTCTCGAACCTTTATGCTCATTTGAAGCTGGAATGCATCTAGTAAGTTTAGTACACCTTGCATTTTTTCTTTCCCCTATTTTTTTGCAAACTTATTCATTTACTTCTTTCCATACAGCGGACTTCTGTGATTTTACTGTCATACAAGTTTCAAATGGCTTCAAGATCCTTCTCATCTAAACAGTATTTTAAACAATTTCAGTGGATCTTTGTACCTGATCTTCAATGCCATTGACATGTCTTGCTGGTGTTAGGTGCTCTTTCACTTAGCTTTCTGATATTAAAAATTGAGTCCTTTTCTTTTTATTTCTCTTGAAGTACAACTTGCATTCAGAAATTTCAGGAAAGGTCAGAAGTCTCACTCTCTGTAAGACAATTGCTAGTAGTACTTTGTGTTTGTGGCTGATCAGATTGAACTCTCCAGCACCTGTCCACTTGCATTTGCATGTGCCTGGACACCGAGCTTCCATATTGTATATTTCGAGGATGTCGTTATCCAGCCTAGTATACCGTAAGAACTTTCCATACTCCAATTATGGACACTTGCTCTAAAAACAATTTGTTAATGTTGTTATACTGTAAATCGTACGATGGTCCACGAAGCTAAAAGTCTGAATTTGCAAATTGCTTCAGTATTACTCCATCCTATATCTTGACTTATATCTCATTTATCCAGTTAGTTTAAATTAAGTGGTTTTCATTTCTTGGTTAAATGGAATGAAAAACTAGGTTAGGGCGACCCAAGGTACATTCTTTACCAGGAGGAGGGATTGAAGTGCAATTTCCAGCCAACTTGATGTTTTCTCATATAGAGCTCATAAGACATTTCAACAAGTTTTGTTTTAGCGTTATGGGGCTGGCAGTCAATCTACCAAGTAAGCTCAGGGTGCCAGTTTACTCCCCAAACACCTGAAACATGGTATTTGTTTACATGGTATCAGTAGCAGGAAAAGCATGACCTGATATGTCAGGGCACGACATAAAACAAATAAACTGGATGGCAGCCCAACGTCGACCGTTTTCTTTTCTCTTGCTGATTTCTTGCGACTTCTCTTTGTGCATTGGTTGAAAAAATATTTCAATGAGCACTATCTTCACTTTTAGCAAAATATTGTTGCTGAATTCTATTTCAGCTTGCTACATTAGACATTTTACACTTGTTTGTCAATTCAGGTATCATTAAATTCCTTATGCGTTGTGTAGTAGTGTATATTTTCTCCAATAACGGCACGACTCAAAACAAAGTGTGTACCAATCTAATCAAAGCAAAAACAATAAAACCCAAACAGATATCGTTTTTTCAATAAGATAGCAAAACAACTGTGTAAGAATCAAATGCTTTGTGTAAGATTCATCAATCAACCAGTGTCACTGCCTCGGGGTCGAAGGTTGTGCACCATGTTTTGCCAAGCCGGTTTATTTTCAGATAATCTTTTGGCCAATCCGATTGTCCCACATTTAGACCATTCTTTTGTGGCATCTCCCCAGATCCTCCTCGGTCTACCACGGCCTTTCGTCTCTTCAATAAAACCTTCTAAAATCAGCTGCACTAATCCACCACTGCTTCCTCTCATTATGTAACCTGCATACCTAAGTTTTCTTCTTGCCAAATCTTCTGACCAATTTCCTTTCACTCCAATTATTTGTTTCACTCTTTTGTTGGTAAGATGATAGGTGTATTTAATTTTCAGGATTTTTCTATAGCACCATAACTGGAAGGCATCTACCTTTTTTGAATTGCATTGTTACAAATCCATGTTTCACATCCGTAAGAAACCACAGATTTTACATAACAGTCAAGTATCCTTTTCTTTAGGTTTACATTAACATCTCGTTTAAATAGCTCCTTACATTTCCCAAAAGCTGCTTTTCCCATGCCAATTCGTTTCTTCACATCACCCAGACTTCTCGTATCGTCATACATCATGCTTCCCAAGTATTTAAATTCCGTCATTTGTTGTAATGTTTCTCCATTCACTTTAATGGTTAAGTATGATGGATTTTTCTTAGCTTTATTTTTAATTTTCATTACCATGGTTTTCTCAATGTTTAGACTCATTACATATTCTTTGCATTTCTCTTGTATTTTGTCCATCATTCTCTGTAAATCGGCATTGGAGATCGCTACCACTGCTGTGTCATCTGCATATCGTATTGACTTGATACACATTCCATTGATTTTTACTCCATCAAACTCTGATAATACTTCATTTATGAGAAATTCACTGTATAAGTTAAACAGGATTGGTGGCAATAGACATCCTTGTCTCATCCCTTTTCCAATTTCTATGTCTCTTGTCAAGTCATTTCCGTATCTTACCTTTGCACGCTATTTCCAGTAGGAATTATCAATAAGTCTTTTTCATGAAAAGGAATTCCGATGTTCTTCAAAATTTCTAATAGTTTATTATGATTCACTCTGTCGAATGCCTTTGTATATAATCAATCAAAGCAATAGATAGATCTTTCTTATCTATGTATTGCTATGTATCTATGTATCATTCTCTCTCCCATTATACGTAGTATATATATATATATATATATATATATGGCTTTTCTTGTGCCACCACCTTTCCTGTAGCTAAACTGAGATTTGGTTACATAATTTTCTGTTATCGGTGTTTTTCGTTCCTTTATTAGATGTAGCAAAATTTTGCATGTATGTGTGTTTAAGCTGATTGTTCGATATTGTTCACATTGTCTTGCATTCGATGTTTTAGGAACTGGGACAAAGACACTTGTCAAGAAGTCTTCCGGATATTCACCGGTTTCATATATTCTGTTGATTGTGTTTGTTATTATCTTTAAGCTTTTTGGTCCACTGCATTGAAGAAATTCAGCTGGTATATCATCAACACCAGTTGCTTTGTTTCTTGGTACTTTCCCGATAACTCCCATTACCTCTTCCTCAGTTATTCTCACGATTCTTTGATTGGCTACATTGGTTATTATCAGCATTTGTTTGTCAGCAGAGTAAAGCTCTCCTACATATTCTCCCCATCTATCTAGCACCTCTTTCGTGGTCAACAGCATCTTACCTTTTTTATTTTTAAGTCCTGCCCTGGCTTATGGTTTCTTTAGCTGTAGATCTTTAATTCTAGTATAAAGTTTTGGATTGTGTTTTCTATCTTCAAGTTCTTTACAGAGTTTGTTGTAATAGTTTTCTTTAGCCTGTCTACATTGACGTTTTATCTCCCTACACAATTTATTGTATTCCTCTCTTTTGTTGTTTCAGTTTACTTCTCTCATACATTTTGTTCAGTATTTCAGAAGTTATCCACGACTGTTTCTTAAGATATTGTCTTCTACCACATACTTCTTCTGCAACTTTTTTCATGCAAGACTGCAACTTTTTCCATTGACTGAAGTTGTCATCTACATTCTCTTTACACTCTGATGCCTGACTATATAAGGACTTCTTAAACTTTTTTTTTTATTCAATGACAGGAGATCCTCTCTATTATGTCTTTGCTCGAACCAAGTATTCGTTACAACCATTTCTTCTTCTTTGCGGAAATCAATCAGCAGTTCTCCATTTTCACCGTTATCACACATCCCATAAGGACCTACTACTTTCTTTTCTTTTGTCATGCCGACTTTAGCATTGAAGTCTCCCATTACAATCAATTGATCTCTGTATTTTTTATGTTCCTTGACTGTTTCCCTTAGCTCTTCACAGAACTGTGCGTTTTCAGTTTTCTCTTCTTTGCTTGGATTAAAAATGAAAAAGTTTATATATGGCATATGTTGATCTCTAGCACGTGCGACAACGAACGTCAGACATTTTAATCACTAGACCTGGAAATACCAGGTAGTCGTTTGTCCGGGTTTGTTTGTCTCACTGGGAAAAGGGCTCCTTTACTATTGATTGGGTTCCCTCTATATTTGGTATCTCGGTAAAAACACTGCTGGTATTATCACCACATCACCACCTTTCTCTTATAAGAGAAAAGTGTGGGAGACAGTGTCGGTTGTCGCTCAGTTTAGTACCACTCCCATCACTGTAAGACTCAGTTTGGCAGCATGCTGATAATCTGCGTCT
>RDPX01000029.1:2381061-2418693 GCA_003991215.1 Morbakka virulenta | reverse complement strand
ACTCTTTTACTCGTTCTGATCTTTTTCAGTTTAACTTCAAATTTAACCATTACTAAATTATGGTCTGACCCACAGTCTGCACTAGGTCTCACTTTTGCATTTTTCAAGCTATTCCTATATCTATGTGACATTAAGTCTATTTGGTTTAATTGCCCATCAGGTTGACATCCATGTATATCTATTTTGATGTCTTTGCTCGAACCAAGTATTCGTTACAACCATTTCTTCTTCTTTGCGGAAATCAATCAGCAGTTCTCCATTTTCACCGTTATCACACATCCCATAAGGACCTACTACTTTCTTTTCTTTTGTCATGCCGACTTTAGCATTGAAGTCTCCCATTACAATCAATTGATCTCTGTATTTTTTATGTTCCTTGACTGTTTCCCTTAGCTCTTCACAGAACTGTGCGTTTTCAGTTTTCTCTTCTTTGCTTGGATTAAAAATGAAAAAGTTTATATATGGCATATGTTGATCTCTAGCACGTGCGACAACGAACGTCAGACATTTTAATCACTAGACCTGGAAATACCAGGTAGTCGTTTGTCCGGGTTTGTTTGTCTCACTGGGAAAAGGGCTCCTTTACTATTGATTGGGTTCCCTCTATATTTGGTATCTCGGTAAAAACACTGCTGGTATTATCACCACATCACCACCTTTCTCTTATAAGAGAAAAGTGTGGGAGACAGTGTCGGTTGTCGCTCAGTTTAGTACCACTCCCATCACTGTAAGACTCAGTTTGGCAGCATGCTGATAATCTGCGTCTAGGTAATGATTTCAGAAATATTTTTCTATTTTATTTTTTTGTGTTCGGTTGGTTAGGTGCCAAACCTGATACAGGCATCGGCGATCGTGCGACTCGAGACCATCCTATCACTGCAGGCATGGACCAGTTCATTACAGCTCAGACTGTTGTTCGAATCCCAATTGTTTAGAGACTAAAAATAGCTTTCTTTGTCTTCCTCTGGCTCGCTTGCCCTTGATCTTTCCTAACAAAACAAGGCGTTCCAGACTAGGATATCTCATAATGTGCTCGATGAATCGCATCTGCCTTTGCCGTGTTGTATTGATAAGTGATCTTTTGGTGTTGGCCAGGGCAAGGACTTCCTTGTTTGATTTTTTTTTCTGCCCATGATATACGGAGCATTCTTCTCAGAAACCACATTTTAGCTGCTTCTAATTTTGCTTGAGTTTCTTCCCTGAGGTTTCAACACTCACAACCATAAAACAGTATCGACCAAACGTATGCTTTCAAAACTCTTTTCTTGGTATCCATTGTGATATTCCGATTGTGGAGGGTAATTTTTATAGTAATTTTTATAAGTAATTTTTTATAGTTTTCGCAATTAAAGGAGTGACACACATTAGCCGGCAGGCCTTTAATAGTCAGAGGGTGTAAAGAACGTCTGGAACTAAGACTGATTTCTCATTCCAGAGTGTAAACTCAAGATGTGGTAATTCTGGCTGTACACAGACCCGGAAAACCAGTTATCTTGAAAAGATACCCTCTTTTTAGCATTTGGTATTGTTAGAGATATTTTTTCCAATTTTGCAATTGTCACAGCTTTTCTTCATTCTGATCCTCTCAGAACTCTTGCCCTTCATGAGACAAACCTCAGTGACCGTGGTAGTGATCATAATCTTCGTGCTGATGGCCATTTACCTGTGTTTGAACTAGAATGTACAACTCTTCTCTATGGTCCAGCTGTCTGTGAAAGACCTTTAAAACGACTTGTTAATAATCTTGCAGAGCTTGTTGATCTCTTTCACAAGAAGCCTTGGATCATACTCAGGAGAACCTTCTCTGCTTGATCTCTCTTTGACTTTTGTTCATGTGCATTTTACACTTTCAACTTTACCTCCTTTTTAATCTTCTGATACTGTTGTCAATGTAAAGGTTAAGGCAAATGTTTTACGTCTTGTTGAGAAGCCACATCAAAAAACATTTTAATTTGGTCAGCTGACTGGGATTAATTTCGTCAATTTCTTGTTGATAGTCATTTGGATTCTGTCTTTAGCAAATTAGCTCAAAATGCTGCAACCAAATTTTCTACTTAGGCTCAAATCGCTCTTAAAACAATTGTTCTAAAATTTCCCCCCATCAATTCTTCTGTAAATGGTATTAGTTTTTCTTTTCCAGAGTTGCCATTACAAACAGATCAGATTTTGGTCTCTTTTATTATAAATCATGGGTTAGTTCCAAGGATATCAGGGGGGGGGGCTTGGCCGGTGTAAAACTCTTGATCTATATTTGATTCTGGTAGTTGTTTTGCAAGAGTGCCCTTCCGAACTAACCCCCTATTGTTCAGATGTCTTATTAATTGTTTTATATGAGTGTTATTTTCCGTTTGTTCTTAAAGGTTTCTGACATTGTTCCTCTCTTCAAAAAATGAGGATGATCTGTCTGATCCTAGTATCAGAACAATGCAATGATGGGGTTTTTACAGAACCTAAGATTTATGGATGTCTGGACGTGCTATTGCTTTCGATATTTTCAATGCATTTCATAAGGTATAACACGCTGGTCTACTTCATACCTCGTTCCTTGTATACTAGGTCTGGTGCAGACGTCAGCTGAGACGGTTCTCCATTAGTAACTCTTAGCGGCTAAATGGAAGAGTTCTGTATTGTTCATTTGTTGTGTATACTACTTCAGACTGCTCATGAAGTTTTTTCTTTGTCGCCTTTGACTTCTTCAATCGCTTTTACCTGTTAGTATCATATGGTCAGCGTGCATTCTGGTAACCTGACTAAAATACTCCAACTGTCTTTTTCTGATGGTGTTAATAAGGGATTGATGTCTTTCATTTTGTTTTTCTTGCCACTTCTTCGTTTGTAATCTTTTCTTTTCATACTGTTTCACGGATTCTTCTTAAAAACCATATTCCAGCTATATTCCAGTTTATTTTGAAGTGCAAAAATCACAAAATTAGTCTTTGTCTGGTCTTCACTCAACACATGTTGCTAGGATACAAGTATCCATTGGTGATGTCAGAGGTAGAATTAACCCTTCCTTCCTAATGCTTCATAAGCTTTCTTATAATGGTATTTGTGGATGGTCTTTAGGTGTAATACTGGGTGGAATTACATATAATGAGCATTCCCATTTTTGGTCGAGGTCTCTACCTTCTTTACATCTGTGACCTTCTTGGTAATTTACTTTAGTTTATCAACATATACGCTGATAACAATACGTTGTACTCTGTTCAAGTGAGCTTTTCTTATTGGTACCAGTTCAGTGTGTTCCATTGAGTGGGATTCGTTTTTCTCAAAGTCTTCATCCGTTTGTAGTTGTTGTATTTCGTTGTAATAATTCTTTTCATGAATGTAGTTTCTTTCCCCGAAGAGCCAGCATGTGGAACATACTGTCCAAGTCCAAATGTCTGAAAATCGAGAGACTTAACAAAATACAACTGGGGGCTTGCTCTGCAGATTTCACTCTGAAATAAGACGTTTTTCGGCTTAAAATCAACCTTTACAGAGAATGATGTTATTGATTATATAATCAATAATAATATTAATTGATAATATAATTCATACGTTTGTTTGATATTTTGATCTTACAACAAAAACTAGAAAATGATAGACGTATCTGACATATTATTCCGCGTCTAGATAACATATAATATAAGAACGTAATCTCGGCTGATTTCAAAACCAAGATGGAGTAATGGAAACAACGCGAAGAAATGAAAAAATAAGACAAATTGAACAATTTCTTAAGGAATCTGGAGATTTCTTTGAGAATCGAGAGATTTCAATGAGAATCGGGAGATTTCAATGAGAATCGGGAGATTTCAATGAGAATCGGGAGATTGGGAGTTGAACTCCAAAATCGGGAGACTTGGACCATATGGTGNGTATCTGACATATTATTCCGCGTCTAGATAACATATAATATAAGAACGTAATCTCGGCTGATTTCAAAACCAAGATGGAGTAATGGAAACAACGCGAAGAAATGAAAAAATAAGACAAATTGAACAATTTCTTAAGGAATCTGGAGATTTCTTTGAGAATCGAGAGATTTCAATGAGAATCGGGAGATTTCAATGAGAATCGGGAGATTTCAATGAGAATCGGGAGATTGGGAGTTGAACTCCAAAATCGGGAGACTTGGACCATATGGTGGAATATTTCTGCTTCTGAGTGCTTTTCTCCATTATGTAAATTGAATTGACTTGAATGTTTTTAAATCTAAGGTCAACTATTACCTCTACCCGTTCTGTCCTTTTTCGTTTTGGCTTTCCTCCATCCCTAGTTATATACATTTAGTGGCTTTATGCCTTGCATCATTCTTGACCAGTGGCTGCTTTTGACTATTGGTAGGATGGCTCTGTTCCCCCTCTTTTGGGTCACCTTAAGGTGTAAAGAACCGTAACTGTCACCTTCACTATGCTTTTCTCACATGTTTATGCTTTTCTTCTATTAATTTCTATATTTTTTTCTTTCTCTCTCTGATGCCTTACTTGGAAGCTCATAAGTCAAAATGTATCTTCACAGACTTCACCTGACTCGTCATTTCCCGACTCATTTCTGACTGCTTACTTTTTTCCACATTGCAATTGTTCACGAAAAAACTCTGGTTTCCGAGTACCTTGTTCCTGATAGACATTGGGTGTTCGTCCATCAATCCAGGCTTTTCTTATGCTTTAGTTTGGCGTTAAAAACTAAGGCTTTTATTGTTCTCAGGCTATTCCCATTGTTGTCAAGTGATATTTCACATAAATTTTGGAGGGATGACATCAAAATGTCCCTGAAAACCAGGGAAAGAAGGAAATCTGTGAAATTCTGTTGCAGTATGCTTCGAAAACTTTAAGGTCCTTGTTTGTTTTGTTTGTTTAGGTCGAGCTAGTTCGGCATTCGTTGACACGAGCTCTCCATTGTACCCTCTCGTCCATCGCATTATGTAGTTCGTCTAATGTGCAGCCTGTATCTTCCATCAGTTGGTCAATGTAGGTTTTCTTAGCTCGAGAAAAAGATTGATGGAGCATACACACGAATGTTACGAGCGGCCCTAAATGTTTCCTGGAAAGACCGTATCACAAATAATGAGTTGTATGGCAACGTACCAAAAATAAGCAAAACCATCAAACAACAGAGATTACGCTTCGCTGGACATTGCTGGCGATCGAAAGAAGAGCTTATAGCAGATGTCCTGCTCTGGAATCCAATGCATGGACACAAACCAGTTGGTAGACCTAAGAAAACCTACATTGACCAACTGATGGAAGATACAGGCTGCACATTAGACGAACTACATAATGCGATGGACGANTCGGCATTCGTTGACACGAGCTCTCCATTGTACCCTCTCGTCCATCGCATTATGTAGTTCGTCTAATGTGCAGCCTGTATCTTCCATCAGTTGGTCAATGTAGGTTTTCTTAGCTCGAGAAAAAGATTGATGGAGCATACACACGAATGTTACGAGCGGCCCTAAATGTTTCCTGGAAAGACCGTATCACAAATAATGAGTTGTATGGCAACGTACCAAAAATAAGCAAAACCATCAAACAACAGAGATTGCGCTTCGCTGGACATTGCTGGCGATCGAAAGAAGAGCTTATAGCAGATGTCCTGCTCTGGAATTCAATGCATGGACACAAACCAGTTGGTAGACCTAAGGTTCTTGTAGCATCGATTAACGTGTCACCGAAGCTGAAGTATGGCAAAAAAACAGGGATAAGAGAAGGATGAGGATTGCGTTTTGCTCCTAAAGGGGGCAAATATCAAAATTTAGACAGGCATCCTCGCTCTACCTTTGGGGTTTAAAATTTGGCCAAATTCCATTTCTCTGCTTTGGGAAATTTTTAAGCTACTATATGAAGCTTCGTGAAATTTTCACTATTTTTCCTGGGTTCTACAATTTCTGTATTATTCTTAAACTCTTCGAAAAATGAACACAGAGATCTAAAAAAGGCGGAGGCATCTGAACTGTTTAACTTCGTACGGACAACTTACAGCTCAAGGCCTCTGAAATTTTGAATTTGGTAGGGACATGTGACAGAGCAAGTCTTCTCAACATATTACGGACCTGTTACGGATTGAGGCGTCTGAAATGCTCAATTTGGTACGGACATGCGAGAGGTTGAGGGGTCTGAACTGTATGACTTGGCACGAATATGTGACAGGTCGATGATTCTGAACTGCTTTGGTTGGTACGAACATGTGACAGATCGATGTTTCTGAATTGCTTTGCTTGGTACGGAGATCAGGTAATAGTAGGTCACTGTAAAATTCAAAATTCTGAATTACATGGTGGATTTTTTGTTGCTATACACCAACACTTTACATCGTAATAAAGGTGTCAAAGGAATAGAAGACATTTAATCATGAGAGCTGTTGCGTTTGGTTGCTAAGGGAACATCTTATGCAAGAGACCAAATGGTGAAACCATACAGATGTACCATTTAATAATTATGATAACAAGAAATTGGTAATTTTAGAGTATTTCGATCTTGTGTAAATAAAAAAGAATTTGTATGCAAAATCAGACTAGTATTCAGGCTAAAACACATACGCCTATATATATATATATCACATGGTTTTGTTTTGTTGTTTCCGAAGCCGAAGTGACCATCGTATACGCAACCTCGTTCCCACGGCCCATCAAGGCTAGCTGGCACTGAGATGATGACTGAGAAAGGGTCAAAACCCCTAGGAGGATCAGAAAGCAAGTTGTTTTATGCTTAATTGGATTACTTTATGGCTAGACGTAAACTGTATAGCCTCATTAGTTAATTGTGTTTGGGCGTCAATCTTTTTCAAAAAGAATCGTCAAAAAGATTGTGACGACATGCGCATAAAAAGGCTATTAGTTTTATTAATCGGCAAATTTGGGAAATTTGTTTTCACAATTTATGTCAGACTAAGTGCAATAAATAACATTGAGAATAGTTGATAACAAGAAATGACTATTTTTTCAAATTTGTTAACAAATTGACAAAAGAACCATCTAAAATCTGAAACAATTCAGAGACAATATTTCAAATATATCCTGAGGTCCATGACAGGACTTTTGTCTTACTTTTCCGTAGTAATTGATTACTGCAAATTGTACAGACGTGTAGCAGATTTTCATTTATCAAATAAGTGATCAAAGTAATCTTTCACCTATAACATGGTCATGGTTGCTTCGATATTGACACGCTTCTTTAGATTTTGGAATTTAGGAATAGTGCAAGCTGAGAAAGAGAGTAAATTTCCGTTTCAGTTTATGTAATATTGAGAAACTCCTTTCTGTAACGTTATCATGTGGTACAACTTATACTGATGGCAAAATTTCAGATAGAGGATGAAAAATTCTTTTTTATTTTGAAAGGGTAGCTTAAAACAATATCAAGCAGATGTCCTCCATCACTAACAGCAATCTTTGCCTAAATGTTATGTAATATATTCAGTGATGTTAGCATTGATGCCCTCAAAACTCAATCTACAAAATTGTTAAATCTTTAATGACTGTAAAGCATTTGCAAATAAAGAAATTCTGCAAAGGATGGAAGCAAATTGGCAAACTTTGAAGGCAATAAGAGAGAGATAGTCCCGCTTTCAGAGGCATATCATTCGGAAATAACAGTTACAATATTTGTCATTTACGTGAAGGATTGATGGAAGTAGGGCAAGAAAAAGACAAAGATTCATAACATCCGTACTGTAGTCGATGCGTACAGAAATCGTAGAAAACAAATGTGCGACTTCGTGTTACTTTGATACTTGTATCGGACTTGAGACGCTCATAGAGAGAGAGGGAGAGAGAGAGAGAGAGAGAGAGAGAGAGAGAGAGAGAGAGAGAGAGAGAGAGAGAGAGAGAGAGAGAGTGAGAGAGAGAGAAAGGGGGGGAAGACACAGACGGAAAGATAGGGATAATGGTGGGAGAAAGGAGTATAGCGTATCGTTTGAAATCGTGAAAAAGGAACCATGTCCTTTTATGAAAGTCTATCAAACAAAGTTTTTCCAAAGGGGAACATTTACATCACAGAACAGCAAGTGCTCAATTCAAATATCTACCATACTCTGATCGACGTTTCCTGATTCTAGATAGGTCTTTAAAAAGTTGCACATGCCAACGCCAATACTGAGGTTAATACCTTATTTGTTCTACATGGCGACATCAAAATCAGCATGTAAATGGCCACCTTGAGTTTGAAGTGCATCATCACGATGTTAATTGATGCAAACACTTTTCCTTTTCATGTTACAAAATATAAACAA
The DNA here is from genome assembly GCA_003991215.1 of Morbakka virulenta. Lineage (NCBI taxonomy): Eukaryota > Metazoa > Cnidaria > Cubozoa > Carybdeida > Carukiidae > Morbakka > Morbakka virulenta. The sequence continues at coordinate 2,410,479 of RDPX01000029.1, read as the reverse complement.
GTGGTTGTTTTTTACGTACGATTTTGTTAAAAGTCCCAAAAGTTGGAAGCATGGTCTGAAAAACATTAAATAAATGTGCATCACTGGGTCAGAGATAAAAGAATAAAAACGCTGGAAACGTTTGATGGTCAAAACAAAGTGAGTCCTGGTCAAACCGGGACTGTTTGAATGTTTGCTATCATGACGATTCAAGGCAAATTACCTGAGAGGTAGTGGTTCAAACAGAATATTGACAGGCTACAAATTACCAAATTAAATGATTGCCCTTCCACGATTTGTAACATGGGCCTTTTACAACACTTATTAAGAAGGGTCAAGCCAAGACAAAATGTGTAACAAAACTGCAAAAACCTTCTTATCTTTGTATCATGGCATGTTTACGGTTTCCTACTTGACCATCTTAAGATAATTAAATTTCACAAACAAACAAGACCAACACTTAGAGGTCAATTTTTGACACATCTGAACGACAAGTTCGTAACGAAAATCTCCAGCTTTACTAACTTAATAGCCAGGGTGTCATGCCCATTCTTTTTTGCTTATTGGTGGTCCTGTATTAGTCCCCAGACCTTTTGTATTATTGTCCTTCTTCTTTAAATCAGTTGGTACTCAATGCTCTTCTGCAGCCATTTCGCAAGCACGCCACCCTTCTCGACAAGCAACTCAGTGGACTGCATCACCCAAACGTCCACTAACCAACTCTGCCTTCCTCTTTTTCTCTTTCCCTCAACCTTTCTCATGATAATGCTCTGTGGCCATTTGTATTAAATAACTGTAATTTGCAGCAATATTTCTCATTCTCATGAGTATGTCAATAAAAATCGATGAAACGTCGAGAAAGTATTTATAAGATATTAGAACGTAATAAAATAAGTTTATTGGTGTCATTTGTTTATTATCTGTATCATGGGAGAAAGAAAAACAATGTAGTGATCAATAATGGTTCCAAAAAGAACCCGTTATGGGTTAGGATTTTAATACGGTCTCTTCTCTGACTTTTAGTGGCTTTCTGTTATTCCAGATGTATCTTATCTACATTGTGGCTTATTCTGTCTAAACAGAGCCAATATATAACCATAGAACGACAAGTACAAGATATTTTTAAAACCTGTATACTTGATCTTTTGTCCGATTGTCTGTTTTTTAATTTGACCAACCCTGGGTAATCATGGGTTATTTTCACACAACATATTGAAAACTGGTATGTGCTCTGTGGTTATATCTTATTTCTTAACAAAATGTTTCAAAGTTAATGTCTCTTACAGCTGAAATTTAAAGCTTAACAGATGAAAAGGATTCATTACAATAAGATGACAAAATGTGCAAGTTAGTTTTCGAAGCTTTGATTATTGTATCCTCTTACACTCAAAGTCCGTTACATTGCACCTTAATGATCTGCGATCAAATTTCCAAAGACCTTCATCTAACTAAAACAACTTTTCTCTTTAGATTGAATACAGTCTAAATTTGAATTTCGTAAGCCTTGACAATTTTATTTCTTAATTATCCTGACACAGCTGTGTACTATCCTTAGTACTATCCGTGTACTATCCTTATGTAGCCATACATAATGATAGTTTTACAATGGCATCATCAATTACATCATATGTACAATGACCATAAAAGAAGGACAAACAAAAATAAGGAAAGATAGTCGTTAACTGAGCAATGCTGAATGTTGGGGTCTTTATACCGTCTCGGGACAATAAAATGCGCTGTACGAATGGCGTATCTGATTACATTTTAAACAAGTTGATCCTTCTGATTAATAGTAATTCTGTTAGAAGATGAAACAAGATCTTCATCTAAAAGACATTCACCATCAGAGCTCATTTCAAATTGAAAAGTTGCAAAGAAAAACTACATTTGCTATCACTGTTTGTACGCTTCCTTAGTTGACTAAAATTGGGTCTTAAATTTGTTTTAATTCAACTTTAGCAATACAGAGACAGTCGAAGATTATAATACCGTAAACTGGAATCCCTTTGTTGGGCAGAAACTGACATTTAATTGTGAACGCAATAACCCCATTTTGGAAAAACAGTATTGCCAGGAAAGTTAGCGAATTTTGTTGTTGGTCATCTTCCACGCAAAATAGCACGGCACATTTGGTTTGCATTACAAAAAGGAGCAACAATTTCTGCCACAGTGGTAGATTTAAAGCCCAGAAAGTCGCCTTTGGTTCAGTGTGGCCTGGAAATTTTAATCGATATGACTATGTTTCAACCCGTGCTGAAAAGCTAGAAGTTTTACTGAAAATGATGGAGACCATAAAGTTTCATTCATATGTGGACAAGAGTAAGACATGGTTAAAGGAAATGGGCGTCAACAATGATGATGAAGATAATAACGAAGATGATGACTAAATTATGTAAAAGAAATCATGTAAAAATAATAAGGTAAACTATAGTGTAAAACCAGCGTTTTTGTTTATTTCTTGCAACGGTTACCGTTTGCCCCCAACGTGTCATGATATCAAAATACCAAAATCATTAATAATTCGTTGAAAATAGCGATTCCAATTTTGTAAAAATAAAAATTACTACACAAATTGAGCAGTTAAAAATTAAGCCGCTACATTAATTAAGCCGCCATTTATTAAGCCGCAACAGTTTAAATGCCTAAAAGTCTGCATTTTTGATAATATCCTTAATTATAAATGATAAAATACAAAAGAAAATATGTAACCACAACATCAATGGACCTCAATGCAATATCAGCTGTATTTACATCGCCCAGTCGTATTTCGACGTGTCACAAAAAACACAGCAAAATTTCAATGATATGGTTATTTTCAATCCAAAAACCAAGAATCATCGCCGACGTGTTGCTAAGGAGAAAAGCTTTAACGAAAAATCATTCAACAGAATCCGGTTATATGATTTCATTTTTCAACTTAAAGAAAAGGGTGAAATGTAAAACAATTTTGATGAAGATATCTAACCTAATATTATATGAACTATTGTGTGAAATATCAACGTAAAACACAGTCTATGGATGAATGTTATGAAAGTACTGTTAACGGTAAATTGATACTTAAGTCGACATGCTTTATTTGTAAGTCCCAGAAGAATAAGATCCTAAAGCAAAGGCATGGTGGTTAGGTTGATATTTATAAACAGATTTTGAAAATAGCACTGAAAAAGGTTCTTGTAATATCTCGACATCGGTTCACAGGACCTGGTGAACCTCTTGAGGAATAAGTTTAATGAGATGAGACTCTTAATATTTTAGAAATTTAACAACAGCTGAAAGGTGTACGAGATGCTGTCAACATGCAGCACGATGTATATTATAGTGTATGCACTAATAAAAATGACAAAGTAAAATGTAAAAACGATGTTGATTGTAAAGTGGTTAAAAAATTAGATGCAATGTCAGAAAGACAATTGGGGCACCCTGTTGCTCGAAATGCTATTGCTGCAAAGGTTAAACTTACCTCAGGTGTGAAGAAGCGGAAAAAGCCGTCGAGTGCAGAAAACTGGCAAGAAAAATTAGCCGACGAACTTTTTAAACCCATAAAACGAAATTTTTCTCGACGGCGTGTTATTGTGAAAAATGTTGATGAGATTTGGGCAGCTGCTCTAATTGATATGCAACAGTTTAGTAAATGGAATAAAGGTTTTAATTATCTACTAATGGTATTCGATGTGTTTAGTAAATATGCTTAGTGTGTACCTATCAAAAATATGACTGGCAAAAGTTTTTTTGGTACAATTAATCATGTAATTAAGGAAAATAAAAAACCAATCATATTATGAGTTGACAACTCTCTACTTTCCTTCCAGTTTTCATATTACGATCTTTTAGATTCGTCTGGTCTGGACTTGGAGATTGTTTTCTCTATTATCTTCTCCATTAAATGTAACCTGTATCTGCTAAGCAAGGGATCACGTTGGTCTCTTTCACATCTGTCTTTTTCTCTTTTTTCTGAATATAGAATAGTCAACCAAAGTAATTTTGAAGAATAATTTAGTAGCTAATTGAAAGCTATTCCTTTTTCTTGAAGTCTGTGGTCACTGTAGACTAACTGTTATTTCCATTAATTCCAAACTTTTTTGCCATTATTGTTTCCCACTACCAGTCATGGTACCAACTTTCAAAGCTTTTATTCAATACTTGACATTTTCTTTCAACAATTCCTCCAACTTTCCCTCCAACTGTTCCTGCAACTTGGTCTCATCCCTATATTTCTTAGCAGAGAAAGTTCTTTGACATACTATGCTGGTATATCACTGCAACGCAGGAAACTTTGGTTTGTCGGCTAATACGGAATAAGTCTTGGTCAATAGTTAGTTTTTAATCTGCTTTTCATAACTTATCTTGAAGGTATTTCAATGCGTTTTTCTTTCTTGACAAAAACCTTTTCCTTTTTCAACCCTGCCTACAACTGAATATGAAGAAAGTGGCCTACGGCTAGTAAACATTGATTTCAAACTTTCGGTTCTTGCATTTACTGTTCCATCTCAAGCTCTTTTGCCAAGACTCTGAGAGTACTCCCGGTGTCCAAGTACTGAGTTTACGAGTCAAGTCATTATTTGGCATGAAAACTAGAAAAACGTCCGATGACCTGATGTAAACAAGATACACTTTGTTCAAGAAATTAAACCTGCGTTTTAAAAAATTCACAAGAACACATAGTTATGTAGCGACTATTTTATTGCATAAGGTAGTTCTAAAGGATTCAATCATTCAATTTTGTTAGCAAAGGACAAAGTAAACAACCTTTGCAAAAAAAAAACTTGACAAAGTGATAAAATTAAAAAATCATGGGCAATAGAAGTAAATAACTAATTAAAAAAATTAAAACAATTTCAATTTGTAAACTCCCAATAAAAGTCGAAGAGCTGTGTTTGAAGAAATTTTTAAAAGTATTGTTTGAGTTCACCATAAGATTTTCAGGTAGTTATTGGTGATTGGCTAAAGCAATCAACACTTTTTGTTCTTTTTGTCAATCACAAAAAGTGGCGGGATTTCTCGACCCTGTCTTTGCTTTCAATATTATTATTATTATTATTATCGAGTGGTTACACACCATTTATTGGTGGTTGGGTGAAAAACCCGCATTATTATTATTATTATTATTATTATTATTATTATTATTATTTTAAAAATATTTAAAAAAAAATATTTAAAATATTATTTAATATTTAAATATAATAAATGTAATATAATATAATATAATAATATTTAAAAAATATTGCAAACTTCATATCTTCGAATAAGAAAAATGCAAAAGTTTACTGTGATATTGATGATTACAATTCTCCATCGATTATTACCGGAGATACATATCGCCCTGATCTGTTAGTAATTGATAAAGGAAAGATTTATATTCTAGAACTTACAATCGGCTTTGAAACAAATATTGAAGTGAATTCGAAACGTAAATCAGAAAAATATGAATTTCTGCTAAGATTTCTAGGCAAAAATTATCAAAAAGTTATATTTGTCAATTTAAGCATTGGCGCGATAGGAGCAATCGGAAAGAGTACACATTCGGTAGCGAAGATGTTAGCGGAAATAAGTTACGATAAAAGCGAAATCTCATATATCATAAAGAAGATCATATGTGTGGTAATTCGAACCACATATTACATATTCTGTCAACGTAGTAAGACATGGGATCAGCCTCCCCTCCTTTATTGGTGACTACGTTACTCTGTGCGTCCCTGATACCATGCCTTGATAGTGAGTGGTATTTCTTAGGGTAATGATGTAATGTATACACGGCATACAATTGTATTAAGTGATAACATTGAAAAATATATGCTTGAAGTTTAAAATTATTATTATTAAAAAATGTTTGACTTGGTATACAACTTCAGTAAAATAATACTGCTATCCTTGTTGGACCAAGAAAATAAAAATCTGTTAAAATCATTTTTAAAAAGTAGCATTTTGGACCATTGTTTTAAAAGAGGTAAAGTTTTCAACCTTCCTTATTTCCAAAGAAAGTTGGTTGTAAAATTTTGCCCAAGTACTAAAAAAGCCTTTTTTGCCTAGTTCTAATCTCATTTTCGGAATTTTTAATAACAGTCCCTAATTTCCCGCATTCTTAGCATGTTCATTTATCTGAAAATAGTTCTTTAGGGGTGTACAAACGCCATCATGTAAACACTTCTTCACTAGCAGACAGCTTTTCATTTTCGTCTTGGCGTAAATTGAAGGCACCGTTACATCACCATTTTTGTAAATAACTGTTAAAGGACGCCTTTCAATGCTTTGAAGAGATTTCTGCTGGTTAACCGTCAATTCGAGATTTAGGAGAAAGCAGTAGGATATAAACGGCTCTATCGTTGTTTGATACACTTGTTAACAACTGTCGGACATTTGTCAATAGATGCATTCTGCCAAAGGTCTTTCTGTATCGTTCCCGGAAGTTCTCACTGAAGTTCAAATTAGGAGTGATGGTATTCCCCAAATATTTATATTAAGAAGTGTTATTGATCGTGTGACTAATATATTTCACTTCAAACTCCTTTGGAACTTTTGATAGCTTTTTAGAGCTACCAAATAACATCGATTCCGTTTTTCCAGCTTTCAAATACATAATTAGTTCTGAGTCATTCATGTATGCAGCAATTCTCTCAAATTCTTCATCCAATGTTGTTTCGATGTTATGAACGTTCGTATCAGCGTAGTAAATTACCGTGTTATCATGGCACATGATGACACGGTAATTTACACATTAGCTTGCAGAAAGGTATCAGGTAGGTCGTTAAAATGTATGATGAACAATAGAGGACTCAATATTAACCCCTGTGGAACTCCTGACATAAGTGAAAATGGAGAGGATAGAGTGTTGTCTTCTTGAACCACTTGTGTACGATGGAACAAATAGTCAGTAATCCAGGAAAGTTCTTGATCACCAACCCCATACGTTTTCAACTTTTCGAGGAGTACTGCATGCCCGACAGCGTCGAGAGCTTTGCTCAAGGCCATGAACACGGCACCAACTAGTTTACCATTATCAATTTCTTTTCTAATATTATCTACAAAGAGAGTTGCTGCGGACTCAGTGGACCTCTTTGCCCGATATCCGAATTGGCAGTTAGTAAGCAAGTTGTTTTTTCCCAAGTAATCCTTCAGCTGTCCGTAAACCACCTTTTCAAGAATTTTTGATAGGACGGGAAGGATGGATATGGGTTGGTAATTTGTTGCATCGTCAGCATTTCCGCTCTTATAAACCGGAACTACTTTAGCTTTTTTCCATAAAGATGGGACAGTGGACGTCTTCAATGATAGGTTGATTATATGAGTGAGAGGTATACATATTTGGTTTGCTGCATCCTTGAGTAAACCTGGTGGCAGTTGATCGAGCCCGGTTGCTTTCTTCCGTTTTAACGAATGCAATTGTTTCTCGACGAATGTAACAGAAACATAGCTAAAGCGAAAGCTTCAGTTTGTTCGTGTTTGAGAATATCGTGGTTTTCTCCAAACAAAGTCTATTAGTTTCAAACTGTTTTTCTTTAGCTTGTAAACAGCAGACTCGAAGAAATCTCTAAAATTGGAAGCTTTTACACTGGAAGGTTTTGAAGAGTTGCATGGTGGTGACGACTTCTTTTTTACAGGAAAGATCTCCTTGATTTCTTCCCAGAATTGTTTTGGGTTTAGACGGTTCTCATTCAAAAGCTTATATTGATACTTCCTCTTCGCTGAACGTGGGAGGTTCGTATAAAAATTTCTCATTTGTTTACACGTGTTCCAATCGTCGATGGAATTCGATTTTCTGGCTTTTCTTAAGAGTTTTACTTATTGGTTTGTATTTTAAATGATTGCATTTTCTCACACAAATTATCATGTCATTGTCACTTAGTGAAAATGGAATGACTTTGACAGTTTTTATGTTCTTTGTATTCTTTGTTGCTATGATATCAATTAGAGTGGATGAATCTTTCGTGACTCTTGTGGGAGCGTCGACTAATTGTGTAAATCCAAAAGCTGTTATCACATCCTTAATGTCAGTATTTTCATTCTTTTTTCAAATAATTTACATTCAAATCACCCATCATGATAATTTCCTTTGTTTCAGTGGCCCCAAGTGTAAAAAGTTTTTTGATAAATATTTTGATCCAACGGGCGGCTAATACATACAACATATGAGTAGATTTTTTGAATTGTTTATAAAAATTTCAATCCATATATTTTCGAATTCTTTGAATTCAAGGTCTGTTCTCCTTTACCAGTTGATACCGTTTTTAATATGGATGCCGACTCCTCCTGCTTTATCTTTACTCCTATTTCTCTTTATAAGTGTATACCCAGGAATATTATAGATATTATCCTACAAGTTGATAAATAAACCACTTGGCTTGGGTTTACTTATTCTGACGTTGTGGTCTAATAAAGTAGAAGAATAGGAATATTTGCTTTGTTTCATTGCTATTACTTTGCTAGCATTTGTTGTCATGTGTTTGATATCAACATCAGTTAATAAAACAAAGACTTCTGTGATCCCATGCTATATTAATTGACAATTTCATTTCCACAAGACTCAACCACTTCTTAATTTGGGTATTCTATTAAGCTGCAAATTTTATTTTAAATGGAGAAGCATAAAACAAAACAAGCTACTCGACATAACATTTTAATGGAGTGTTTATTAACTCAAGCACACATATTTAAAACTCGTAAATAATATGTTGAAATGATATTGATATTCATATGTTTTCTTGAACCAAGGTTATTTGAAATGAATTATGCATTTGATAACACAGGGCAACAATTTTTTGGGACTCTCATGTTTTCTGACATTTTTGCACTCACATATAGAGCAGTTACAATGAATCACTGATCTTCCATTTTCACTAAAAACTTGATGCTGATTTTCAGCTTCAGTCTGGCTTTTACATCTGAGACAATGTTTCAAATATGTAATAAAAATGATACATTTGTGTTATACGTGGACTTCAGATTCACTCAAAAGAAATAACGATGCTCTGTTTCCAAGGAATATTCGAGATTTGATTACACAGGGCAACAATTTTTGGGGACTCTCATGTTTTCTTTAAATATAAAAGTGTTGCTGGACCAATTTTTCGTGCTGAATCCAAAAATGATATCCATTTGTTCCCATCATGTCTAGTTTTTGCGGAATAGGATTCCTTTTTTTTTACTCAACCCTATTTCGTGTGGTGGTTGGCGCCACCGTCTGGGTTTTCTCCCGAATATTTTCCAAATGGAACCAGCTGTGAACTCAAAGGTTTTTGACTTTTATCGAGGCATATTTTTACAGTTTTACTGCAATTCTCAAGCGTATGTGATGACTTAGTCCAAGTTTATGGCCGTTTTGTCATTGGACTTTTGGTCAAAGTTGGCACTCGGCCAACATGTGATTTTTTGTGACTGTGAAATTGATGGCATCATTCTTTTTCATCATTCATTGAAAAATGNGGATTCCTTTTCTTTTACTCAACCCTATTTCGTGTGGTGGTTGGCGCCACCGTCTGGGTTTTCTCCCGAATATTTTCCAAATGGAACCAGCTGTGAACTCAAAGGTTTTTGACTTTTATCGAGGCATATTTTTACAGTTTTACTGCAATTCTCAAGCGTATGTGATGACTTAGTCCAAGTTTATGGCCGTTTTGTCATTGGACTTTTGGTCAAAGTTGGCACTCGGCCAACATGTGATTTTTTGTGACTGTGAAATTGATGGCATCATTCTTTTTCATCATTCATTGAAAAATGCATTAAAAAAGTGATCAGATTCATTTCAGGGCCATTCTGTACAAAAATTTGGTTCATTCTGCTATTTAAATATTTTGGGCAAAATCGCCAAATTCCAATGGCCAATAAATATGATGATGTCACCGATCGTATGACGACATCATCACCAAACATTTGTATTTTAATTTCTTTGGAGGATTGTTCTTCTGCCACCTTACCAAGTTTCAAGACTGCAGCTGTGCAGCCTAATGTGACCCTTTGTCATGTTTTCGTTCAAACTCATCAATAAGTTCTTCATATCTAATGGATTTTTCTTTGGGACTCATTTGACAGTAACGTGAGGGAACTGACTTGATCGTTTTATTCCTTGAATTTCAAAACATTGTTTCAAATGTATCACACAAAGCAGTAGAAATAGCAAAGTTAAGCACGTATGAGAAGACGTGGTGAATTCAAAGAGAGGTTCTTATAAAAGGAAAGACCTTTACATATGCTAATTTGCACAGGGCAATTTCTGACAATGGTGTTTTCATTGCTTATCAGTCCCTGTTTGAGGACAATCTCATGGCTCAAGCCATTTAAAATACAACATACCTTGTTGCTGTTTCTCTAATTTTTTTTAACTTTCAGGTATTCAACATCTCAGGACGAATGTTAAACTTTGTTTCATCGAAATATTTCTGACAGCACAAAGTATAATATTGATAAGGGACATAGTGTGCATTCTGACAGTAGGACTTCGATTGGAATATTTTCTAACGAAATCATTTATAACGTAAGAACGTATGTAGTGAGGCTTTTCATGCACAGTTTATCTGTCAAGATCAATTTTACATTGTCTTCATAAAGCTACAAAGTCAAAAGGATACTTATTAAATTCTAAATTTTTTTGACTTCTGATGGCCTTTTGAAGCGCTGCCGGAATAATAAAAATCCTTCCCAAAATCCATATTTGTTCCAGGAATTATTTCTGGTTTTGGGGGTTTTTTGTGAATAAAGGCCAGTGTGGTTTGGAGTTTTCAGAATTGTTGGTAAAAGAATTACTTATGGATGGGAATAAGTGGTGTTACCACATGGCGGATAGACATGGTATCCCAGTTTTTCAAAAAGGTTGATTTTCTAATATGTGCAAATTCGTTGAAAAAACTTTAGTGGGGAATGAGGGAGATAACTTTGACTTGTAACATGTGGTTACGCAACTTTGGTGATGAGCGATGAATCATCTGATATAACTAATAGTAATAAAGGAATTTTATTAATACTTTCTATCACTTATGAGTTCATTGAATTTGACTATTTTGATTACTGGCTTTCCTTTTACCTTTGGAATTCCATTCTTGTAAATTTGGGGAAAGGTCTTAAATCCCAATTTTTTCCTTTTTTATGAGCAGATATGAAAGAGATATGGTGGTTGAAAAAAGTCCTTTCTGGAAAATTTCCAAATCGACAATAATACTGAAAAGAGCGTTTACCACGTTTCTGAATCATTTTAGAGGGTTTGTTTCTAGACTGCCATATTCTTTCTATCCGACGTATTTGTGGCTGATGAAGCCCCTGACGAAAGTAGCCCAAACGCTCGCGCGTTATCAACACTTTATTGACATGTCTTTTTGATTCACTGACATAATATTTGAATTTGTAACAATGGGGAATTTCACCTTACCTTTCACAATTTCGCCCATGCAAGGAAAAGCACAAGGATTTGTTTCTTATGTTTCAGTTCAGGGAGGGGGTTGGCAACCTTCTCGTGATCCTTGCCGTCAGTAACCAGTTTGTCACTTTCAATAAAGTTAATGCTATCAACCCCGGCGGTTGGAACAGTTCAACAAGGGGTATATAAACGACGTGAAGAGTATTTCTAGAGCCACTTCTGGAGATTCTGGCGCCGGCAGTAGAGAAAGCAAGGGTTGTCATGTCGTCATCCAGCAAAATTCCTACCACCATTCAAGTTTTCACTTATCTACTGGAGCCACACTTCTACAGTTCACAGTCGAAGTTCTGACTAGAGACAAATGTAGAGTTCTGCAATGTCTATGCAAAAAACACCGTATTTCAGTCCTACTTCTACAGGAAACTTGCTTCAAGAAAGACTGCGACATTAAGCTTCATGGACACAGAACCGCCTACGCTTTGCACGACTCACATCGTGGCTTTGCAACCTTGGTGCGAAAGGGGCTAACACGTTGTAAAAAGCCACGGGCGTGGGTCGAATCGTATGGTCAGCTACTGATTTGTCCTCTGGCCTGACAATCGCAAATGTGCATAAACCACCCAAGTCAACTACATTGGTCTTCTTATTTATCAGCACCCTGTCATATACTATTGAAATTGTAACTACCACCACACCACATAGGGATACCGAAGCAGCAATCGAGATGGACAAGAACTTATTCAGTGGTTACCTCATGCACATTTCAAGCGCCTTAACAATCAGAAGTTGCCCAAAACTTTCTAAGCTGCAATCTAGAATACCTTCACCCAACCTGAGTTGACATTTATTAGCTACCTTGGCTCAAGTGTTCTACTACACCCAACTCACACAACTGACGATAACTTTTCAAAACCTCAACATCGCCCGAAAATCATTTCGCATCTTGCAATAGTCGAAACTACACCAACATCCCTTCTACCAAAATGGAATCTCGACAAATCCAACTGGCTAAATTTCAGACATGGCGTAGAAAGGCTAAAATACTTTTATCACACAAATCCGTCGATATTAACAACTCTTTTGTGCATTTCAAACTCTGATCATCAGTACAGAAAAGGAGCATAAGCCGAGGCTCTGGCAGAAAAGCAAGAAGCGACAAAAAACTTCCTAAATCATATCATCAACCATCGCTTTGAATCCCGAATTTTCACCGTTACTAGTATCGATATGAAGCATTCAAGGTAGAAAGAAAGCTTAGTCAACGCTCAGTTGATTAACTGGTAGAAAAACCCAATGCAAAGCTGTTCGGCCACCTCTAAAGCTTAGTCCTATGTCAGTAATGGCGAGTATAAAGATTTTGATAAAGATTTTACTCGTGAAGTAAATAGAAAACTCAAAGAGACATAGCATACCCCTTACTCTGACCACAATCTCTTCTCGCCTTTTCGATTAAAACATATGAGAAGAGAGTGATGAAACGAAGGTATTGTGGACTTGTAACCCTTCTAGGAACAAGGTGAATTCCTTTCTGGAAGGGGGAATGCTAGATCTAGTTTTCCTTCTAACTGAAGATGCCAAGGCACGCTGTAATGCTAAGAAGTCTGGTAGCTCTCTCCGCAGCATACAATACCTTTTGGCAACGAATCTAACCTTCACGTTCCTACAGATAATCCCAGCAAGAAAATGGTGCACATAATCATAAAAATGGTCACTAAATGCGGCTTTACGCTGCCTCTTCTTAATAAAAACTCGGAGACTCATAAATGGAGTTCCTCAAGCGTACTCTATGGCTGAGGCCAAGAGGAAATCGACTTACAAACCACGATGCCGTTATTAAGTCCAGAAAAAAAGGTATACGTACAAATGAAAAACATAATTAAAGGTGTGATCATCAATATCACTGTCTTATCAGAGACATCACAAATTGAAAACGGTTGGGGAGTGGCGTAGTAGGGATGCATGGGTGTGGACAGACAATTCTTTACAGTTGAAAGTTTTCCAGCCAGACTTTGAAAAAATTAAATATGAATTTATCTTCACAGTCTACCATTTAACTTTAAATACATATTGTGGCAATACTTTGAAACAATCAATAGATTTACAGGGCACTTATCTGAGGTTTGGGTGCTTTTTTAATCCAGAAAAGGCCAACATATTTTTTGTCAACACTGACCTTCTTTCTCGGAATGATAACGTGGCTGTTAGCATACAAGTCTACAGTTTCATACCTACCTAAAGAGGTGAAGAAAAAATGGCTCTTTGGACGTACTCAATAACAAGGAAAATAGTTTATAATGTGGACTTATTCCAAATTTTATGAAATTCATTAAAGATTTCTGACTTTGACATTAGATTCATACCAAAACCAAGTTCATATTGAGAAATTCAGGGTCGAAATTATTTGAAAATGAAAAAAGTCTAATTAAACTGGACTATTTAAAAAAATGAATTTCGTTTGTAAAGATAAAACCATTGTAATGCTTGGGGGTGTAGCTCAACCTTTTTTTTAAACCTTAATTACCATAGGAATTTTCACCCTTATACCCGCCAGCAAAATACACAATGTTTTGATGAATTAAATATGAGAGAGCATTTTATCTTCCCTGAAAGCAGAAGTGGTAAAGGAATAATATGTTATACATTTAAATTATTGTATTGCAAAAACGAGAAGTTAGTATTTTTTCCCATATTCCTTTTATCAGTATTAATACATTTTCCGTTTTAGACAGGTTTCACAAAATCTAAATAAATCAAAGTAAGTTTTTCTGTCTCGTCTTTTTGTAAGATGTGTAAAATTTTCAGGATACTCTTTACTTTAAAGCTTACGGTTCAACATAGGATTTAAGAATAATGTGTTATTAGACGATTTCAAGGTCGTGATATTTTAAGGATGATAAATTTAAAAGCTTATTTTGCCAATGTAATGAAAAATTGGAGTTTTAGATTTAGCAATATTATGTGATGTTATTTCTCTGAGAGATTGGTATACCAATCTTAGTGTTTACTAATTTGAACACAGGCGTCAGAAAAGAGAAAACATAAGGTAGAGGAATTCTGACTCAGTGGATGAATTGAAAGAAAGCGTGCTTGTGGTAGACAGAGGATAACGTATGTACAGAGCTCCCAACAACATTTCAGGACTAGCAGACAGCTATGGGATGCTGTCCTAGACCGAAACAATGGCGGCGCATTTTAATGCAATAGTGGTTCGCCCAAGCTTGTTTGAGCTGGCAGCATGGAAAATGATTAAGTAAAATTCATTTTGATATTCACAAAAAAGGAAATGTTACTTCGTTATTTCTACATTCCTTGTGTCACTTAATTTTTAGGGTGTTCAAACCACCCATATATGAGCCAAGGCAAGGCTTACACTGAATAACCACAAACAATTCTCTGTTTGCATTCGATTCTTGGGCATAGTAAAAGTTTTATAGAATAATGTTTTCAATTTGGAAACTGTCCACCAGACCCAGGCTAAGGCATTGTGAATGAACCTTTGAGCATCACCAAGAAAACAACCCTTTATTTAAAACTTGCAGGGACAAGGATAAGACGAAGCCTCAAATACAGTTTTGGAAGCAAGAGTCAAAGAGAGTTTCCATTAGGGTCTCTGTACTTATTGCTGCCACCATTCACTTACTCTTACGGAAGCTTATAAGTTGCAAAGTGTCACCTGTCTTCTGAGTACTCTTAAGGAAGGCCGCGCGATGTTTCGTGAAAAGATCAAAGATAACACGCTCCATTGAAGTCATCAAGTAAAATCACAATATTCCATATTCCTCGTCGAAGTCATTAAGCAATACCGGGACATAGTTGATTAAAACTACGGAAGTGATTAGGTGCACTCTAATTCTAGATTAAAATGTTGAGTGGGAAGTTTGGGACAGACCAGATGTGTCATAACTTCACGCAATGGAAAACATTCGATCTGCTGTTACCTTGGGGATGATTGCACGAACATTACTTATGCTTCGTGGAGTTTTGAAGCAAATTCAAGGTCAAAGCTTTGACCTTTGTGATGTCGTCGGACAAGTAGAAGAAGTCTATGAGAAAAAAATATCGAAGACGGGGGTGGTATCTTTAAAAGGTGTTGTGTTGACTCTTGCAGCCGTGTTCAGTTGATAAACATAAAAACGAAAATGCCCCAAATACGTGAAAACAGGTTTTTTGAAAGAATACAGCTGGCAGTACTATAACCCATTATTGATCACCTGATTTCGAAAATCGAATTTCAATTCGATAAATACGGGTTCTTAGAAAAACGAATAATCGGACTTGTTTCACAAGAAGCCATTGAACACTACAGCGTCAGCATAACGGACGTAATTGAGATGTTCAGCAATGATTTGCCCTCGCTCGACATTGCTAAAGAGAAATTAATAGAGAAATTATGTTATGATTAGGAAATTTTATGTTCAGGCTCAGCGCTGATACAGAATTCTCCTGAAAGCAATGCTCACCCCTTTTAGAAAAGCTCACTGCACGAAAAGTGGGCGTTGAAATAATAAGAAACGAATATGTAACATTTATTTATTTTTCACCAACTATATGACAGAAGCTGTTATTGCAAATGCAGATTACTTAACATTTCAAAGAAACGTAATTTAAAATGGATAACAAAATTACAAAAAATAACGAACAAAAAAAGATCCTGCAGTTAAAAAGGCTGGAAGTAATTTTTTTTGAAATTGCAAATCTTTTTCTACAATGGAATTTTCATATTAATCCTTTCCTTTATCATAGCAAGCTCTATTAAATTAATCTTATCTGTGAAAAAAAACTGCGAGCACAAAATCTTGATATCAACTAAAAATAATTAACCTAGTTTTCCTCCAGTGCTTGTTTCTTGAAATATAATATTTTGAATTTTTAACACAAGTGTTATTTTTTAAAAAAGTACATAAATGTGTAGTAATAGGATCAACGATTTAATTAAGAATAGATAAGGTATGCTAATTTTATTCAATCACTTGACTTCCTAGCGTAAACCCTCTTCTCTTAATTGTTCAATACTTCAGTTGCAATTACTTTTAACTAATTTACGACAACTTGGCACTCTTTCAACTCACTTCAGCTCAAGTTTCCTTACGTTTTTCGACTCCTGATGTCGCCCACAATCTTGCTGATCAGTTTGTGTAATTTGTAATTGCAACAAAACCAGTGTGCATAATTACTCAATTCGGTTACCCAAAACTAAACTTGAAGCTACTAAGAAATCTTTTAATTTCTATGGTGCATCAATTTGAAATAAACCCACAATTGACATTCAATCTGAAGATGCTTTTCATATTTTAATAGGAAAATTGAGGAGTTAGAAAACAATGTGAATTTTAGTATTCAATTTCTTTTCATATTCCTTATTGGAATCAAATTGACTTTCGACCTCCTCTAAAGCTAAGGTCAGTTTATCCTTAATTCACTAATTTCTCATTTTGATCTTTTACTGTAGCCTTTTATCTATAGCTTATTTTCAATTTTCTTTTTCTTGTGTCTTCTTTGCTTTATTCTTCTCGTTTTAGATAATTTTTTGTTATTAAAAGCTTTAATCTCTAAACAGGACTTCTTGGTAAAACATTTATTATTATTATTATTATTATTATTATTATTATTATCGAGTGGTTACAGACCATCTAATGATGGATGGATGGGTGAAAACCCCACATTCAGCTCCCAGCAACAAGCCAGGAAAGTTGAATGCAGGCACATGTATTGTAGCCACAAGAGTATAAAATCAAATCAAAATATTAACATCACTTCAACCTTGCAAGTGGCCCCCAACAACCAGTTAGGAAAGGCACATTGCTCAAGCGGTTGTTGTTGTATGACAACAACTCGTGACTGCAGCACTCCCCACTCCTGGTCTGATAGCTGACAATACATGGAAAGATATCTTAGTACTAGCACTAAGTCTGGTATTGCAGCATTGATTTCAGTTTTGATATTTGTTATTGCCCTGTTTGGTGACAAAAACAAGAACACATAGGCACAAAGAGCCATGTTGTTATGTATGCCAAAGGGCATATTATTATTATTATTATTATTATTATTTTATTATTATTATTGTTATTATTAAAATTACTATTACTATTATTATAGTTCATTTCACACCAAAACTGTATTTGGTGGACTTTTCCCAAAGTTCTAGTGGCAACAACCCTCGTCAGAGCTCCAAGATTTTCCTCATGATGGCTGTATTTAACAACGTATGGAAAATCTAGCTGCGATGGTCTGCATGGTTTCAATCTTCGTTTGGATTCCGATTTGGTTTAATCTATTTTTCAATGACTCTGGTAATGTTCTCAAAGCAGCAATAACTGCTGGAATAACAGTTTATTTCATATTCCATAGAACTTTACGTTCTCTTACCAAAATCTTGATATTTCTCTCTTTTTTTTCTCTTTCATTTCAACTCTGTGACCTCCAGGTATTTGCAAAATGCACAGTCTAACATGTATTTTTTTGTCAACAATTATGAGGTCAGGCCTTCTAGCTTCTACATGATGATCCGTCTGCACTTCAAAGTCCCATAGCATCTGACCTTTTCATTTTCAAGGACAGGTTCTGGTTTGTGTTCATACCATTTTTCAGTAAATTTGAAATCTAGCTGCGTGCATAATTCTCAATGGGTTGTTATTCCAGCCTACTCATGTCTCCTTTTGTATTCTTTTTGTGTAAATTTCATGCAATCACAAATAATATGCATTACTCTTTCTTCTTTTCACACACACTACAAAAACTATTTTCCTGGGTTTTATAAATTCTTGCCTTGATGTAATTTGTTCAAACAAAATGATCTTGTGCAGCGGTAATGAGTGATTCAGTAACTCGTTTTAATGTGCCACTTCTGAACAACGCCCATGACATATCATTAGCTATAACCGTCATTTGCTTTCTGAACTGTCCATGCATTGATTTTTCTTTCCACCTGTTTTTTCTTTCTGCGGCCCTGTGTTTTTAAGGGCATCAACAGACTCCTCAGAGTTTCACTACTAATCTTTTCCCGCTCCTGTTAGTCTCTCATTACTTTTCTCAACATACTCTCTCAAACTCTCAAACCGAGCACTAAATTCTCGACTCACTCTTCGATTGAGATAAGCCCTCTTTCGCCGTCTTTTCGTCCTGCATAGAGTCTGTCAACATCTAGAGATTTGTGCAGAGATTTGTGCATTGTGAGGAGTTTCCTGGTTCTCCTGTCCATTGCTTTTAGCTCATCTACTGTCCAATTCAGGGCGCAGAAAATGCTCATTAGTGATACTGCCCAGGCGTTGATCCCCTTTATCAGGTTCCTGCTGTTTAACTTGGTTTCCAGTATTTTCCTTACTCGGCAAAGATTTTCTTTTCTGATCTTTTCCTTCATCTTATTTTTCATAATTGTGTCGCTCTCTAAGACTCCCAGATACTTGCATCCTTTCTCAGAATTTAATGCATTAATGACATTGTCATGCGGCAGCTTTGTTCCATTTGAATTTGACATTTTCTCTCTTTTCATTATCACTACTGTGCATTTCTCAATCCCAAATTCCATGCCAATGTCTGAGCTGAATATTCTAACTGCCTGAATCAATGCATCAAGGTCTGCTTCTTCTTTTGGAAAAATCTTCAAATCAGCCATGCAGAGTAAATGTTTGATTTTATCCTTTATTCTGGAAAAGTTATAACCGTTCTTGTACTGTCTAAATATCAGAGTAAGTAGGGTCAACGCTATGACAAACAGTAATGGAGAAAAGGAATCCCTCTGAAAAACGTATTGTCCGATTTTAGCCTCTGTAAGGGTCTCTTTTCCAGAAGACAATTTTACCTTCCAAGACTTTTTAAAATTTTTTACTAGGTATAACACATTATTAGCGAGATTCCAAGATCCAAGAGTAAGGCATCATATCAAATGCTTTGCTGTAATCAATCCAGCCTATGGCAATGTTTTTCCACTTTGTCTTTACTTCCCGCAAAACCTTTTTATCTATAAACAGCAGATCATTTGTACCCTTTTAGACATTTCGGCACCCTTTTTGTTCCTTCGGTAGCAGTTCCCTTTCTTTTAATGATGTATATACCTCTTCCGCGATCATACCTCTCAAAATTTTCCACATCAAAGGGAGACATGCCACCGGGCGGTAATTGCTAGCAATATTTCTCCTGATGACATCCTTCTGTATGAGAACTGTTCTTCCTTTTGTCATCCAATATTGGTACTCCATCTGCTACAACTTTGTAGCCATTTCAGCGTGAAGTGATGAAAACTTCTTGTACCAGAAGACATGAACGCCATCTGGCCCAGGTGCTTTCAAGCTTGCTAATCTTCTGAGGATTACTTTCAAATTTTTAGTATTGATACTTAAGTCTTCTTGCTGTTCTTTACTCCGAAGTTCTTCTCTTAAATCCTTTAACCATTTTGTGTCTCTTTGGGGTTCTTTTGGGCTATCCCAGAGACCACTCCCAAAAACATTGCGCCTTTTCTGCATTCGGTTCCTCTTGCTCTCTGTTACCCATTTGCCTGTTCAGTTGTTTGTAATTGTTTTGCTTGTATTGATTGAGGTGCAGTTTTGCTTGTATTGATTGATCCTACTTCGGTATATTTTCAGTTTCTCCCTCTTTGGTTATAATCCGTTGCCTTATTGTCTCCAATACAGTACTCTTCCCCTTTTATTCTCCAGTCAATTAAAGTCAAAACTGTTGAAAAGTATGAAAAGTTGCAAGAGCAGAGAGAAAAGTATACTGAACACAATAATCTGGGCATACAAATAATTATCCCAATTTTGCTTCAGATTTTATGCCTTTCCTCTAGTTTTGGTTGGATAACTTTACAAAGGCTGAAAATTCTAGATTGTTTTAATAATTTATCAACAATAAGGAGATGATACATTTGAAACAATACTTATATTTTCCTATTAACGGATCTCTACCTGGTAACACACGAAAATAATTTTAGATGTCATATAATGAAACAAAAGGACAGTTTTTATATAAAATTGTTAGTAATAGGTTGCATTTTTAATACTGTCTTTCATGTGTTGTAACTTTGGAACTAAAGCAGGTAACACTTTAAGTTAATCCTCTCTCCAAATTCTCACTCAAAGTTGAATAAAAATTTAGACACTGCAATCCATTCTGCCAAAATGGAAGCTTAAAGATCATTCTCTTCAATTTTATGTCGGGTTCAAGTGAAAAAAGAAACAATTGGGGATTTTCTACAGAAGTACCACAGGGAATGGAACCAATCAACCCTATACCTGAACAGGGATCTTAGTGCAGGCCCAACAATCTTAGTAACTTGCCTTCTCTGCTTAAAATCAAGGCATCATCCTTTGCCAAATTTGGTACTAATTTTGCGTTTTACTTTTGGATTCCAAAAATTGAATTTGGACTTTGAAGTATACACTCGGCATTTTTTGCAAGCTGCAGCTTCCTCAACCAAATGAGTATCATTTTAAGTGGTATGATTTACGTTGCCATCTATGCCTCTGAAGGCATGCTAAGCGATTGGTGTAAGACTAATGTAAAGCTAGAGAAGTATAAACAATGGCATCAGAAGTTTGAAACATATATGCAAAAGCTTTCCGCTGTAAAAGCTTCCTCAGTGCATAAACAAATACAACCTAAGTTGTAGTTTGACACACATTTATAAGGCAAAAATATTTACATAAAAACGAATCCTACAGGAGGGTTTCTTTGAATGGAAAATACATACAGAAAGAAGCTTGTATGTTTTGGGGGCAACTTTACTTAAATCTATTAATTCCCTGAGGATGCTTTGAGAGCGAAATGATATTGCAAATATACTTCAAACGTTTTGTGTTTTTGATAATACTTGTCTAATTTACCCATGGGGGAAACATTTTACACATTTATGTAGACAAAATTCTCTATTTCTTCATTGACACTTATAACTTATTAACGTTTTAGGGTCTCACCAATGTTAATGACAAAATATTTTCTATGAGCCAAATATTACTGTTTTTAACTTCACATCGATAGGCAAATGTCAGTATTCTATAACCTTGATATATTTATTTGGAACAGGAATAGAAATATTCTGTAAGCTGATCTGTTTCTTAGGTCTAGGCATTCTCTATGTGACCGAGAACCTTTTACTTAAATAGTAACAAATTGTTGGCCTGCCAGCTGGATACATAAAACTCTATACATAAAATAAAGTTTAACTTTCGAAATATCAGTGACATAAACTGGATGAACTTTGATTCTGTTAAATTCAAGTGGTTTGGAAGAAAACAGGAAAGTAAAGACAGCCTATGGAGAAAGAAATTGCAATCTTCAAAGCAAGATAGGCTTAAAGAAACTAAAATTAAAACAACAAACAATATCGAAACAAAGGGAGACAGAAAACAGTATTTAATACGTGACTCATGTCCTATATCATATGACAGTTAACCAATAAAAGGCAGATAATGACACTTTAACCCACATAAGAGGAGCAAATAGTTGACTAAAAATAGCATATTATAAAACTGCTTGAGCAGCCTGCAGGGTCAACGGGGTGCTAACTGGTTAAAACAACATATTTTTTCGACCTTTTTCAACACTGACGGCTCCAATAAAACGAGAGGTTTCCTGAAATTACGGAAAAATTGCTAACCCTAATGAACCACCTAAAAGATTTCAGAGAAGGGGAAGCAAATCAATTGTAAGAAGTTAATTGTTTCAGCAGATCTCGTAGGATGGCAACATTAAACAATGTCATTACAGAATAAAAAGAATCTTTGACTAAGAAAGAAGAAAGATAGTGCACAAGATATCAACTGGAGCAATATCGTTGCTTATTATATGATAGAAATCCCTTCCACTTTATCTACATTTACCTCTTGTGAAATATCATGGAATATCACCATGTGGTATGTGGATACAGGAAATAGCAGTTACTAAATCAATGAGTTGTTACATAGGCACCACTTAAAACAGTATCCACTTACTCATCCCGTTTTCTTGATTACTAGTAAACAAATAATGGCTAAGAACCATACAGGGCATAGTGCGTCTCATATAAAAAACAAAATCGTAGAATTAAGGTGGCATAGACAGTAAGGAAAACAGACCTTTCTCTAGTAAGGCTGTGGAAAAGTGCCCACAGTGAGATTTGAACAAGCTGAGGTCCTGGTACTTACTTTTGACATTCTTAACAAACGATGTATTAATTTCCAGGTGCCTCTTTCAAACATAATAGTTGTAATGGAAGAAAAACACCTGATACCCTTGAAAACAAGGTTGACATATACGGCAAATTAATTAGTTTTTATAAATGAAAAAGACCACTAATCCTATTCCTTACCACTTGGGTTATTTTTCCCAGTATTCCTGGTAATACTTAACTCATCCAGGAACCACCAAGGTGTTACTTGACCCCAAGTAAAATAACAGCTGCCCAGTAGTTTAAATAAGAGATGCTAAGATTTTGATCAAAAATACTAATCACTTAACCATCAATACACTAACAACAAATCTATGACGATGCAAATTGGCACAGTAGAAATTGTCTGTGCAATACATCACGACCAACAAGCGCCATCGCTTGTAAAATTCTATCAATTGAAACTTGACTTTCCAATTCAGATAATTCAGAATAAAATGTCAGTTAAATTTCAAAATGGCTGGTCGGATAAGCAGTTTGTTATGAACTGCGAACCCACAGTTCACTGTACTGCCCCCTGGGAGTATACAGAGCTCACAACAGGTAAAAACCCTAGTAAGATCTGCGAAAACTTTGAAATATCTCAAACACATTGGTTTGCATGTGGTTTATTTAAAAAACGTAAGGTATTCACAGAACACTGGCTATTTCCTTAATATAAGGAAGAGGTCTAAGGATAGACAGTTTTGCTATACGTCTTCCCAGCACAAACCTGAAATCAATGGATTTCTACTGTAGAAAATGCTCTGAAATACCACTGGTCAATAGCTGTTGTTGTGAATGGCATCTGCTTAAGTGATTTATAGAATGATAGATTAAGATACTTGGAAACAATTTTCTAATCATGACATAGAAAAGGACGACAAAGTCAAAATATCAAGCTTAAATTATATTGGCTCCTGGACACAAGTTATAAAACCCCCATTTGTCAGTCGTTACTATATCTTTAGCAACCAATGGAACGTCTTATTCACAGAGAATTTTAATTACAAGAAATGCATTTAAAATAATCCTCCAAAATGTCTTCCTGGATATGCTGAAAATGGTCAATCTGACTGTGAACTTGTGGTTTTTCTGTTGCTACAAATGTCAAAGTGTTGAAATTATTTTTGCTTTTGACTTTCAGTCCTTGTAAAGCCATACAAAATTTAAAAAAACTGTATTTGGATAAACCTAGAGAAGAAAGGATTTTGAATTCGAGATTTTTTTTTATAATAAATACAAAAAGATATTGACAAGTGCAGAAAAAAATTGAAAGCAGAATGACAATTTACATTTAACAAGTGTTCAACCAGCGTTAAACCTATAAATGATTGTTGCTGAAAAAGATAAGGTCTGTTTGAACAAATTACAAAACTTATACAGTATAAAAAAATTGCCTGACCTGACTGTCTTCTGCACATATGAAGACTCTCCATCTTGAAAAGGCAATCCTTTCTTTCTTTCAGATCAAAAGTCAAACAACTATTTGCACAAGGTATGGTTCCAGGCAAGTGGTAATCCATAAAGTGAACTTTAATTAAAATCTAATAAGAGGATTCAAAACTAAATTGCACTATAAATGTATATAGGTGTGTATATATATATTCTGCGGTCTTACGGAAGTGTCTGTTTTAAATTGAAATACAGAGAACCTGATCTAAAAAGGTGAATATGTCACCACCCTTTTGCTGTCATGCAGGTAAAGAATAACTTTGCCATCCTGAAAGAAATTTGATCCCAAAGTGAATGATTTTCTGGAAAATGAATCTGCTGGTTTCATAAAACTTCATGCTTTAAAACCTAAAGGGTTAAAGCTTCTTTGCGTTTTTAGCCAAAGTTAAGAAAATTTTTCCCTCTTAGCATACTAAAACCTGACTCACAAAATCAAATGTTAGGTTATCCTTTTCTCTACTGTACTATTTTCTCTGTATTTAAGGCTGCTCGCAGATTGGGTAAATGCAACTGATATAGGCACCTACATTACTTAAGAGATGCTATTTAGTCTCATGTAATATGAGGCAACGAAGTTCATAGGAACAGAGAATTTATTTTGCTAAGTTTGTAATCAACTGTTTCCCCGATAATAAAACGAAAACAAACTCCAACTCCTTATTAAAATGACAAAGCAGCCATGCAGAATTAATCTTGTAATCAACTGAAAAAGTGAGATATTTGGTGATTATGATGAAATCTCTATTTTCACTAAGTGAAGGACATGCATAAGCACACAATAGAAGCAATCCTGTCCATACCTCCTCTTTGAAAATGAAGTTTGATCGGTTGGGAGGCATGAGATAGACAGACATCTTTTCCGAGCAGCATGAAAACACTAAAAAGAAAAGCATTGATGTAATATAATATTTAAATAAGTTACGTTAATAATAATAAATTTTCCAAACAAATATTGCAATCCTGCTATATTTCAAAAAGTTATTAAAGGAAGGCAAACATACTGGAGATTCGTTGCTTAAACTACTTTAACAAACCAAGAAATTGATTATACTAAAGTAAGCAGGCTACTTTCACGTCCTTTAAAAAAGTGTCTGCTCTTCTGCAAAAGTTTTTTTAATTTTAAGGTGTCATTTATGGTAAGCTACCCAAGCTGTAAAAAGTTGTTTCAGGCGTTCCAAAAAATATCAAACTAGAAGTAGGCATTTTCACTCATAAAGCTCTATTTTCTCTTGATATGGTCTATGTCTGCTTTTCTGAAGCTCGCCTTAATGAGTTGCTATCGAATTCCACCCCAGTTATTCAAGTATATTGTCTGTGTTTGGTTGTATGCACTCTCAGTTTTCCTGACCATTGTTGAAATAATTTTATGAGAAATAAAGACATGTGCAGGCCGATTTTAACGACAGCGTTGTGTGATTTTCTGCTCAGTCATAGATGGGTCACGTGGATAGCTAGTGTTGCTTTCTACAGTACAAAATTACACAAAAAGAAAAAATCGCATAAAATACAAGTGAGAATTGAGAAAAATACCTGAGAAAACACCAAGTATTTTATCTAATCAATTTTTGCAAACTTTCTTTAATACTCAAATTAATAGACAAATATTTTTGCAACTATTGTAAGCTGCCGTGCATATAGAACAACTAGATCGACACATAAGTAAAACCAATGTCTGATATGTTTTTCCAAGAACACAAATATTCATTGTATAAGATAAAACCCCTAACAGACGTACAGAGGTTTCGAATTATTCCCAGCCACAGATGTCAGTAGCCTCAAGACGAGAAGGGATTTAAAGTGTTTATAACTACTACTACTCCTGAAGATGCTTCTTGCCACTTTCAACGTGTTATTATGATACCTAATCATACCTCGCACTTCGTTTAACGTGATACACTCTTTCTCTTTGGTGTTTTATTGAAGGCTGCAGCAGGCCAAGCATTCCATAGCTCCAAAATATACTTCTTTTAAGCGGTTCCTCCTTACATGGTCTTTGGCCTTTCACTTCCTCTCTTCTAAGGAGGAGCTCACATCAAAACTGTGGAAGAATTTGTATGTACAAGTAACTATTTGTACGAGAAATAAAGAACAAAAAGTTTAACAAAGGCAAACTTGGAAAGCTGAGCAAAATAAAGGTATTAACAGCCAGTCAGCAACTGCAGAGGTTCTGTTGTGCTACTATGGTTGTACAACCCTTTAGAATAGAAATCTTTCCAAAATTGGCAATAGCTGGAATTTATTTTTACCCTTTGTGTCAGTTTCAGTAAACTTTAATTTTTCATATCCTTTCCTTTCAAAAAAATTAAATACTCATTTCATTTGACTTCTCAAAATATATCTCATCTCTATCATTTTCCTGTCCTTGTTCATTGAATACATATTTCAGCCAGGCTGCAAATTTTCATCCTAATTGGTAACAATTTGTTACCAATAAAGATCCAAATTTTCAATGAACCTTTACATAAATGACTACTACATAGTAGTCATTTATGAAAAAAAATCATTGGATTCATTATTCTTAGAGAAACCTAACAAATAAGTTTAATTAACGCAGTTTTGTCTTTCGCTCAATGTTCGTCTTTTGTCGCTTTCGTCCTTAGAGCTACTTTAATTTTGCCATTTACCAATATCCACTAGTCTTTTCATCTTCTTCTCTGTCCAATGCCTCTTCCTTTGTTGATTTAAGCCGCCTACGGCTATTACAGATGGTGTCAGTCGATCGGTGTTTTGTGCTTTTCGTCCTTCTTTTTGCTTCATGTTTTATCTCATACTCCCTCCTGATGCCTGATTTTCTTCTAAAAACACACTTATCTATACCATTTCAGTCTCACCTTGGACTGCTGGCACAACATGTTTAGGTTCGACCATTGGATCACAATTTTTATTTCCCTGATCTTAGCTTTCCAAGTCCTGGTATTAGGAGTTGCCACTTTAGGTTTTGACTGCCTCTATCGCATTCTTTCCACAGGGTCAAAAGAGTGGTAACGTTGTGCATCAGTTGATAGAGAAAATTTGCTTCCATGATGCAGGTCGGCCATTAATAACAGATGTTTTTGGCAGATATTATAAGTTTAATAGATATTAAGAAGAAGAGGACGAAGAAGAAGAAGTAAAAAAAGATGAAGAAGAATTACAAAAGAGTGAAAAGATGAAGAAGAATTACAAAAGAGTGAAAAGATGAAGAAGAATTACAAAAGAGTGAAAAGATGAAGAAGAATTACAAAAGAGTGAAAAGATGAAGAAGAATTACAAAAGAGTGAANGTCAGCAACTGCAGAGGTTCTGTTGTGCTACTATGGTTGTACAACCCTTTAGAATAGAAATCTTTCCAAAATTGGCAATAGCTGGAATTTATTTTTACCCTTTGTGTCAGTTTCAGTAAACTTTAATTTTTCATATCCTTTCCTTTCAAAAAAATTAAATACTCATTTCATTTGACTTCTCAAAATATATCTCATCTCTATCATTTTCCTGTCCTTGTTCATTGAATACATATTTCAGCCAGGCTGCAAATTTTCATCCTAATTGGTAACAATTTGTTACCAATAAAGATCCAAATTTTCAATGAACCTTTACATAAATGACTACTACATAGTAGTCATTTATGAAAAAAAATCATTGGATTCATTATTCTTAGAGAAACCTAACAAATAAGTTTAATTAACGCAGTTTTGTCTTTCGCTCAATGTTCGTCTTTTGTCGCTTTCGTCCTTAGAGCTACTTTAATTTTGCCATTTACCAATATCCACTAGTCTTTTCATCTTCTTCTCTGTCCAATGCCTCTTCCTTTGTTGATTTAAGCCGCCTACGGCTATTACAGATGGTGTCAGTCGATCGGTGTTTTGTGCTTTTCGTCCTTCTTTTTGCTTCATGTTTTATCTCATACTCCCTCCTGATGCCTGATTTTCTTCTAAAAACACACTTATCTATACCATTTCAGTCTCACCTTGGACTGCTGGCACAACATGTTTAGGTTCGACCATTGGATCACAATTTTTATTTCCCTGATCTTAGCTTTCCAAGTCCTGGTATTAGGAGTTGCCACTTTAGGTTTTGACTGCCTCTATCGCATTCTTTTCACAGGGTCAAAAGAGTGGTAACGTTGTGCATCAGTTGATAGAGAAAATTCGCTTCCATGATGCAGGTCGGCCATTAATAACAGATGTTTTTGGCAGATATTATAAGTTTAATAGATATTAAGAAGAAGAGGACGAAGAAGAAGAAGAAGTAAAAAAAGATGAAGAAGAATTACAAAAGAGTGAAAAGATGAAGAAGAATTACAAAAGAGTGAAAAGATGAAGAAGAATTACAAAAGAGTGAAAAGATGAAGAAGAATTACAAAAGAGTGAAAAGATGAAGAAGAATTACAAAAGAGTGAAAAGATGAAGAAGAATTACAAAAGAGTGAAAAGATGAAGAAGAATTACAAAAGAGTGAAAAGATGAAGAAGAATTACAAAAGAGTGAAAAGACGAAGAAGAATTACAAAAGAGTGAAAAGATGAAAAAGAATTACAAAAGAGTGAAAAGATGAAAAAGAATTACAAAAGAGTTTCAAGGAATGGCCCAGCAGCAGCAGCCCAAATAATATTTTTGGAAACAATACAGAAAGTGTGCCTAATAGGAACGGCGAAACTTTTTCGCCATATGTTAAAGAATCTGTTTGTCACGAAAAGTAAACGTCGACTCCTACATTGTCAGTAAATGCACCATGCTTGTCCGACGTGAAAAGAAGCGTCCACAAGACAAAGTGCCTATTTGTGCACTGTACAATGTGTGGAAATATTTCTCTTAAATAAGAAAAGAAAGGCAGCCAAAATCATTGACATTGCCTGTACTGAAGATTCAAGGTTCAAAGAAAAGGAAACAGAAAAGATTTGAAAATAGTAAACTCTAAAGGATAGAATACATAGAATCTTGGGATTGAGAAAAGTGACGGTGATTCCTGCTTTTGGTGGCGTGATGGGCTGTCTTTCAAAATACTTGAGAAAATACCTCCATAAAATGGGAAATAACATAAATACAGAGGCAATACAAAAAACAACTCTCCTGGTTTTTATCCGAAAGAAAACTTTATTCATGTGGGATTCTAGAAGAAGATAGCTTGATACCTTTGAAAACTTGTTGTCCTCTGGTATCAAGTATTCTAGTGTTTTATTTACTGCAAATGGTATATAAACATAATAATAATAACAATAATAATAATAATGATAATAATGATAATGATGATAATACTGATAATGATGATAATAATGATAATGATGATAATAATGACGATGATGATAATAATAATTATAATAATAATTATAATAATAATGATGATGATAATGATGATAATGATCATAATGATAATAATGATAATAATGATAATAATGATAATAATGATAATAATGATAATAATGATAATAATGATAATAATGATAATAATGATAATAATGATAATAATGATAATAATGATAATAATGATAATAATGATAATAATGATAATAATGATAATATGATAATAATGATGAATAATGATAATAATG
>RDPX01000029.1:2359374-2375680 GCA_003991215.1 Morbakka virulenta | reverse complement strand
AGATGAACAGAGAATGGCTGATCAAGTGAGGAGTATCCTAAAGCGAAAATGGTTTACGGAAGAGGAACTTGATGAGATCAGGGAAAGTGTGTTGCAAGAAAGGGAGCAAACAGATGAGAATATAAGGGAGAATGAAAGGGATGAAGACCATATTGTCGAGACACCACCAGGAAATGAAGACCAAAATGAACCAGAAGGAGAACCAACACCGAAATGATTGAGAGAACCAACTTCTGAGACAGAGAAAGATAGAGAGAATCATAAGTGAACGTAATCAACCAGCTAGTGATCGACCGAGACTGAGAACCCTTAGACATATCGAAAGGAGCAAGATCTCGAGTGAAGTCAAACAGATTGATAAGGTACTGGATTGTGTAGAGATAAACAACATCACTGAGTTGAATGACACCATCATGGCTTGTTCGAAAATCATTACGCAAAAGTTGACAAAGAACGTAGACCAGAGACAGTCTAAGAGATAGCTGAGGTGGAAAACACCGGTGCAGAAGACAATGAAGGACATAAGAGCAGATTTAGGTAAAGTTGTCGAACGTAAAGGTAGAGATTATGACAATCCTATGAGAATGAGACTACAGAAAAATACAGGATTAAAAACAAAGGGTATGATGTGGTAATTGAAGAGTTGAAACAAAACCTAAGAGCGGTAAGCCAGAAGATAAAGAATTACACGGAAAGAGTAGAATAGTATAACCAGAACAGAAAGTTTGTCAACAACAAGAAACGGTTTTATCAGAACCTACAAGGAGATGGAAAAAGCACCGGCAGAGAGGCACTAGCTAAGGAAGAATCTAGAGTGTTTTGGCCAGGAATATGGAGTGAAGAGACCAAGCATAACACCAATGCGGAACGGATGAACAGAGTACAAGATAAACTGGAGCATGTGGAAAGGCAAGGAGACCTAAGTATTACTGAGGATGATGTTAAGAATATGATAGGAAAAGTACCCAACTCGAAGTCTCCGGGCCCTGATGGAGTACAGAGATTTTGGATAAAGAACTTGACGAGTCTGCATAAGCTGATTGGAACACATCTACAGAAGTGCTTGGAAAATGGGAATGTCCCTAAATAAATGACATCAGGGAGAACAGTTTTGATCATGAAGGTCCCAGCTAAAGGGCAGCAGTGCGGTACAAAGCCGGGATACTCAATTGGACTGTTGATGAGCTAAAGGGGATGGACAAAAAAACAAGAAAGTAGATGACGATGAACTGAGCACTCCATCCAAAAGCAGATATGGATAGACTGTATGTGAGTAGAATTGAGGGAGGTAGAGGAATGGTGTCGATCGAGGAATGTGTGAGGACTGAGGAGTACAGTTTGTCGTATTACATAAAGAGAACAACAGTGAATGACTACTCAGTGCTGAAGAGTTTTGTGAAAGAAAGAACTGCGACAGAGTTTAAGAGGGGAAAAGTGGCTGAGAGGATAGAAGGATGAAAAGAGAAACCTCTGCATGGTCAGTACCCCAAGAAAGTACAGGGGAATGAAACATTTTCTTGGAATTGGTTGAAAGCTGGATGGTTCAAAAAAGAAACCGAAGGACTACTGCTGGCCGCCCAAGATCAGTCACTCCCAACGAGGAATTGTAAAGTGAAGATAATGAAAGAACAGCGAAGTAAGATGTGTCGGATGTGTGGTGCAAGGGAGGAAACGGTGATGCACATACTAGGTAAATGTGAGAAGCTGGCACAGGGTCAATAGAAGAAGAGACATGACCGTGTTGCTTCGATCATCCATTGTAAACTGTGTGACCTCCATGGATTCCAGAGGACCAAAAACTGGTTTGACCACCGAGCTGATCCAGTGTTGGAGAATGATAAAGTCAAAATCTTGTGGGATTTCAACATACACACTGACAGGGTAATTGAAGCTCGGAGACCTGATATTGTGGTGGTTGACAAGATGAACTCGGAAACGACAATCACAGATATCGCTGTCCCTGAGGATTTTTGGGTCAAAGAGAAAGAATCCGAGAAGATTGAGAAATACCAGGATGTGGCACTGGAGATAACCCGTTTGTGGAAGACATCTACCAAAGTGATCCCCATAGTGATTGGAGCTCTAGGAGCCAAGTACAGAATTAAGGATTGGATTGATCTACTTGGACTTGACACGAAGAAATTCGGACTGATTCAGCAGACGGCATTGTTGGGATCGGGCAACACCATAAGAAAGGTGCTATCCATCCCAACCTAGAGGAACTAGGTTGATGGTAGGAAGACAAACCAGTCATTACTATGCTGTGTTATTTATTTCATAGTGTAATAATAATAATAATAATCATCATCATCTTATGTAGCAAGGATTTTTCCTCCGTGTAATACTAGAACAATAAAAATCCGGGTTTTGGGGCATTTTCCAAAACCCCAACCAAAACAAGGTTAAAACAAGGTTATAAGGGGATGTAAGACAAAACGTCGAAGAACACCTACAGTCCTTTCATGTCCTATTGTGTCCTATCATGTCAATGCTTCTCTTGACAGCAGATTTCTTTACATCCTTGCACCATTTTTCCTCCTTTCCCTTTACGTCTTGTATGAATCCAGCTTTGTTCTGAACATACCCACCACTTCTTTGTTATGGTCAGCCTCTTATAAGGGTGACCCTTGGAGAAGTTTGTCTTATGAAATTTAGTAGCGTCACCATCGGATATATATTTATAAAAATCTTCTGTCTCGATCTCCTATGTTAGACTGTCCGTATCGGTGAATAATAGTTTTGCTTTTGACCCATACTTTGGTTTGATGTAGTTGCAATGAAAATCGTACATAAAAATTTGGCTGAGATAATGAATGCTTATGTCTAGGTATACTGGCTTGTCGAATACCAGTTTTGCCTTTTTCATATGCACAGCTACTAAATTCTCATAAAAAAATGTTACAGTGTTTGAAGTTTTGTTTTGCAGCTGGCTTCTTTGCTTTTTCTTCATTGTTTACTAACCGGATGTCTACTCTACTTCTGATATTCTTCATAGTTTTTCCAAAGACAGAATTGTTCATGAGCTTGAAGAAGTCTTTTTCAAACTTATTGTTTGCCTTTCCTCTAAGGTTTGTGTTGAGGTCAATATTCTGCTTGGGCCATGCACTTTCCACAAACTTGATACCTCTTTGGATCTTTGTAAGCTTTAACCCCAAGCTCTCATACAGTTTGAGATTCTCATAGCGTACCATATACATTGTTTTGTC
This sequence comes from Morbakka virulenta, assembly GCA_003991215.1. Lineage (NCBI taxonomy): Eukaryota > Metazoa > Cnidaria > Cubozoa > Carybdeida > Carukiidae > Morbakka > Morbakka virulenta. The sequence goes on along the minus strand of RDPX01000029.1, from coordinate 2,372,474 downwards.
ACTGAGGCAGGGGATCAGCTTTATTCCCTTTAAGGGTTTCTGGAACAAAAGGGTACAAAGCAAAAGTTCATTGTATAAATCATGCAATTCCTTTGAGTATTTCATATCAACCTCGAGTATGCATGAATGCTTTCCCCATGTGGTTGGTTCACTTCCAATCATCCATTGAAATCCTTGTGTGGGAAGAGATTTGCTCATAGCCTACCCATAGAGAATGTTAGCATCTAAGTAAATGACGTATTTTGTTTTCTCATTCTTGTTGAATTTCGAGTCCATGTATGGGTTGTTCGCTTTCCAATATTATTTATCATTGAGATTCCTCCTCTAATACCTTTCTCAACCATAAGTAACATATCTCTCTCTCAAGGTGCCGTATCCTGACGGACGTTGGCTGTCATGACGCGCCATCTTTTTTTATCTCTTGCCCCGTGTATGAGCTCACATGTTGATGTTCCTGCGCATCTACTCATATCCTTTAGGAAAGTTAGTCTTTGTCTTCCTCTGTCTCGTTTTCCATTAATTTTTCCGGTAATTGATAGGCTCTCCATTCCATTTTTGTTATCAGGTGACAAAAAAATCTGATCTGCCTTTGTCTGATTGTCGTTATTAATTTTCTGCCTGTTCCCATTCGTCTCAAAGAATTGATTGAAGTCTCTAGAAAGCTTCTTTTGTCATGGCAATACGGGATTTTATCTCACTCTCACATCGACCGTCCTCAGTAATAATGCTGCCCAGATACTTGAAGCTCTTCATCTGGGTTGATAAAAACTCCAATTTTACTGCAGTAATCTTCAAAGCAGCATCCCAAGCTAAATCTTGGGCTGTGTAATACCAAGCTGGGTATAATCCAAAACTCTAACTACATAAATCTCGAATATTTTCGAAGACATCAGCTTGGAGTAAGACATCAGACTGATTGTACAAGTCATTATATTCCCTGAGAGTATCCGTTTTAAAGTCTTTTCACATTTTTTGTGCATGCAAGTTTGAGTAGAATACTTCTTTAGGTTGAAATATTGAAACCCTCTTCAAGCATCTCTATTTTGACTGGGTTTCTTTTTGTGACAAGATTCTTAATGTTTTGCTAAAGACTCTTAGGGATAAAAAGAGTTTAGACATTTCAGACAAAAGTGCTTTTCATGTTGCTTTTTACTTGTCTGTGAAGACAACAGGCGACTCATGCTTCTGATGAGACAGTAGTATTGTCTCTCACCATCTGAAATTATCAAGAGGTTTATGATTGTTCTATGGTCTGTACACTTACCTATCCTTTAAGAATAAATAGTCAGCGCCCACAGGTCGAGTAACTTCCAATTTTGGAGTAAAGATCACCCTTTTGTCTTCAGGAGGAGTCAGCGCTGGTTGTAATGTCTTGTTCACTCCACTCTCTTTATTCAGATTTTCTAGCTCACATCTAATGGGTGCTAAATCCATTCCAATCTCTTCACCAGCTCTAATGTTACCTTGAATAATCGGTTCAAATAATCTCTGATGTTCTTCAGTTTTAGCTATCTCACCAAATCTGTCATTCAGATTTTGTTACTGGATATTCTTTCTGCTCTTAAGTTATTTTTTTATACCCTCATCTTTTTTGGGTTAATCTTTAATGTTAATAAACGAAATGTTTTTCTAGATGTAAGATGTTTTGTTCAAAGCCCAACGGTTCAACTCTGAAAGCCCAATGCTCAATGCTTAAAAAATATATAGTGAAGGGCGTTTGATGCGTTAAATTTGGGCGTTTCTAAGAGTGCGTTTATTCGGTAGGTACGTAAAACATGTCAAAGTTACTTCTTTATCTACCTTCTTATTTTCCACTTGAAAAATCTATTTTAGCAAATCCGTGTTCGTCTTTCCAGCATATTTTACAAAAGTTCTTAAACTCATCCAAAGATATATTTGTTGATGCAATATCTTTGTGGATAAGAAAAGATATTTAACATCTTGTGGAAGCAGTACCGACGTTGGCGTTCTCTCTAACAGTCCTCTTTGGTAATAGAAAGTAATTTTGACCAATGTAAAAACTATCACATGAAATGCGTCTGCCACTAGTATAATATTCCTCTGCTTTACTCTGTTTTTCCAAAATGCAGTCATCCAATATCGTTAAGTTTTTTTATATTTTATCCAACTTACTCGGATCCTGTATATCGCTGCAGTCTGTAAAAACTCAGCTTTGTTTTTAGGGTTTCCATAAGACATACCTACTTCTTTTATAGCTTCAATTACACCTTTTTTGCTTTTATGAAAGAGGTCTTTATCCTCAAAGATGATTGTGATCTGTTCTTTCGAAAACAATTTTGAAATCCAGCTCTAAGTATCTGGTATTTTGGTTGAAACAAGCTTTTTCCAAAAAAGAATCAACAAGTTGTAATCTAACCATTTGGATTGAAGAAGCAGATTGAGCAGTAGTATCGTTTTTCCGATTCTGATTTACCAATATTCAAATCTCGAATATTCCTTGGAAACAGAGCATCGTTATTTCTTTTGAGTGAATCTGAAGCCCACGTATAACACAAATGTATCATTTTTATTACATATTTGAAACATTGTCTCAGATGTAAAAGCCAGACTGAAGCTGAAAATCAACAACAAGTTTTTAGTGAAAATGGAAGATCAGTGATTCATTGTAACTGCTCTATATGTGAGTGCAAAAATGTCACATTTGGTGGTAAACTTATACTCATACGTTAATAGGTAAGGTTCCAAGACCAAAAGGTGGGTTCAGACCTGGAATATATTAATACTTGGGTCCATATAACCTTTTGGCGAATCAACTAGATTTTGATAAACAAACTTGAAAAATCAAAAAGTGTCATGTTCTAACCTATAACAAAGTAGATACTGTAGCCACTCAACACGACGTTGATTATGATATGTGTAAGAACAAAGAAACTGTATGCAAAAACAATGCTGATCGGAAAGTAATCAAGTTTGGATGAAACCCCTTATAAAGATATGCCCAAGTGGGACATGTTTGCTAGAGCTCTCATTGTCGCAAAACAAAAACTTGGGTTGGGTGTGAAATGGCACAATGAATTAGTCGCCGAGTTGCGCAAACCTGTACGTAAATGCTTCTCGAAACATAGTCTCCTGTACCTAAAATTGACGACACTTGGACTGCAGATCTTGTGGAGATGCAAAAGTTATCCAAGTACAACAATGGGTTCAGGTATTTACTGGCGGTGATTGATATATTTAGCAAGTACCGTTGGTTGATTCCTTTGAGAAATATGACAGGTGTTGAAGTAGAAAAGAGTGTTGCAAGAATATTCTACAAAGGGTTCCAGATACAATTTGGACTGATGAAGGTAAAGACTTTTACAACAAACATGTTAAGAATTTGCTAGAGAAGCATGACGTTGAATTGTACAGCAATAATAGGAAAGAAGAATCACCTGATGTTGAGAGATGTAACCAAAATATGAAGAACAAAATGTATAAATATCTCACTGCGAATTAAACTAGTAAGTACATTGATGTTTTACCTGATATGGTTGAAAAGTACAACAACACCAAACACAGGAGTACTGGAATGACACTTAATGTTGCAAGAAATCAAAAAAATTCGACCAAAGTATAAAAAACCCACCGGAGAAAAGTGAATCTAAATTTAGGGTTGGTGATCGGGCTAGAATTACAAAGAAGAAAAAGATATTTAAAAAGAGAACACAACAAACTGGATAAAAGAACTCTTTGTCATTACAGAAATACAGAATATTATACCACCTACGTGCAAGATAGCAATCCTGAACGGTGAGGAAATTCAAAGTTCATTCTACGAATACGAGCTTCATTCGTCAAAGCAAGATCTGTTTATAATTGGAAAGGTTACCAAACGCCGACAGAAAAATGCTAAGAAACAGATATAAGTAAAGTGCGAAGGATATGATCTGGAGTTTAACTCATGGATTGATTTTGGTGATGTTGTTTAAAGTATTTATAATGTATTACTTTTGTTAAGTAATAGATTACATGGTTTTCTTATTCATACAATGACGGAGCACTCGGTTATATGGAAAGGTTGACCAAGGTCCCAAGATGGCGGGAGGAGGCCCTTGACAAGGCTCCAAATATTTAGATATCAAAACATCACTGCAAGTCTCCGTCAACAAACACAACTTGAAGTAACATCTAAAACAATATATATTCAACCATTATGACAAATATCTCCATTGCCACATTCAACGTAAGAGGATTGAACGATAACAACAAGAAACAAGATTTATGCGTGGATATTGACAGGTACAAGGTTGACATCGCGTGTTTACAAGAATGTAAAATCAAAACTGGAATTGACGAAATAATCGATGGTAAAAGGTTACACGTTTTTCCAACTATAGAGGCGTCACACGGACTTGGCTTTGTCATTAATAAAAAGTGGTCGAATCATGTATATCGTACCTGGAAAGTAGATGAAAGGATAGCAGTTATTCAACTCACCCCTGACATCAAGCGTGAAGAAAGAAAATACAGAGCGATAAAGAAAAAATTCAAGACGATCATACAATTACAGAGCGTTAAAAAATCTATATGTATCATCAATGTGTACGCACCTCACTCGCAATTGACACATGATCACCCAGAGAAAACGGAAGAACTTTATGAAAAACTTAACGAAACTTTTAAACAATTAAGACAANCAAGGCTCCAAATATTTGGCCATCAAAACATCACTGAAAGTCTCCGTCAACAAACACAACTTGAAGTAACATCTGAAACAATATATATTCAACCATTATGACAAATATCTCCGTTGCTACATTCAACGTAAGAGGATTGAACGATAACAACAAGAAACAAGATTTATGCGTGGATATTGACAAGTACAAGGTTAACATCGCGTGTTTACAAGAATGTAAAATGAAGACTGGAATTGACGAAATAATCGATGGTAAAAGGTTACACGTTTTTCCAACTATAGAGGCGTCACACGGACTTGGCTTTGTCATCAATAAAAAGTGGTCGAATCATGTATATCGTACCTGGAAAGTAGATGAAAGGATAGCAGTTATTCAACTCACCCCTGACATCAAGCGTGAAGAAAGAAAATACAGAGCGATAAAGAAAAAATCCAAGACGATCATACAATTACAGAGCGTTAAAAAATCTATATGTATCATCAATGTGTACGCACCTCACTCGCAATTGACACATGATCACCCAGAGAAAACGGAAGAACTTTATGAAAAACTTAACGAAACTTTTAAACAATTAAGACAATCTTGTAATAACGTAATAGTAGCCGGGGATTTCAACGCAAGCGTCGGTAAGACGCAAGAAGATGAGACGTGTATTGGTCGTTACTCAAAAGGGCAAAGAAGCAGAAACGGTGAGATGTTGACACAATTTTGTGAAAATAATGATTTAGTGATGGCAAACACGTGTTTCCAGCACAAGCAATGTCACCTAACAACGTGGGAAAATACCAGAATCAACCCTGAAACTGGAAAAGTGTTAAAGATCCGGAAAGTGTTAGACTTTGTTCTCGTCCAAAACAAACTTAAACACACAATGCAGATCGCAAGATCGTTTTTAGGTACGTGAACAATGTCAGACCACAGAATAGTTATCACAACGTTAATCATCAGTTGGTACATAGTGTTCAAAAATACAAAAAACTCAACAAAAAGAACAGGCAACATAAACACTACTGATTTGCTGACAGACGAAATGAAACAGCAAGAATACCGACAACTAGTCCAAAATAAGCTCAACAACAATGATAACGATGAAGGGGAGAAAAAGTGGAATGATGTAAAGAAAATAATCACAGAAGCAGCTACAGAAGTAGTTGGTCTCGAAGCGAAACACCCTGGTAGAAGAAAGCATGACCAAATTATATCTGACATGTCAAAGAAACAAAAAGAAATTAAAATCCAACTCAGCACAATAACAGAACCAGAAAAGATCTTGACACTAATGAAAGAATGAAAAAAAATCATGAAATCTATCAAGAAACGACAACAAGAAATTGATGAGAAAGAAATCGATAAAGTTTGTAACGATATAAATAATAATANAAAAAGTGGAATGATGTAAAGAAAATAATCACAGAAGCAGCTACAGAAGTAGTTGGTCTCGAAGCGAAACACCCTGGTAGAAGAAAGCATGACCAAATTATATCTGACATGTCAAAGAAACAAAAAGAAATTAAAATCCAACTCAGCACAATAACAGAACCAGAAAAGATCTTGACACTAATGAAAGAATGAAAAAAAATCATGAAATCTATCAAGAAACGACAACAAGAAATTGATGAGAAAGAAATCGATAAAGTTTGTAACGATATAAATAATAATAATATAAATAATAATAATAATAATATAAATAAATAATATATATATATAAGGATATAATGAAGCGAATAACGACCAACGCTTTTTTAAAGCAGTAAAACAAATAAGGAACACCAACAACAAGAAGAACAGCATCATCTTCGACAAAGACGAACTTTTGTCAAAAATTGTCAAAAATCATTTCAAGAAACACTTCAATAATCCTCAGGCAGAGGATATTGAAGCATTCATAGGTGAACCACGAGCTCTAAAAAATAAAATCCAGAACGAAGAAGTAACCGCTGCAGTAAAAAAGATGAATAACAACAAAGCGACAGAACATGACAGCATCAAAATGGAGCTCATTAAATATGGTCCAGAAAGCTTAAACAAAAATATTGCAACAAATATGAATGCAGTCTTTGAAACAAATGATGATCAATTCGACACAAATAAAGCCGTACTATTACCAACTCCTAAACCCAAAAAACCAGGCGGTCCATTCAAAAACTTAAGACCTATAAATCTTCTAAATTCAACAAGAAAAATACTCTCCACAATCACCTTGATAAGAATAACGCCAAAAGTCGAAAACTACCTATCTGAAAGCCAAGGCGTATACAGACAGAAAAGATTCACTACTGACATTGTTTGGGCACATAGATTTATAGCAGTCGAATCATTATTATACAGAGGTATAGAGGTCAATATCACTGGTATTGATATGACTAGCGCTTTTGACACAATCGATCGAAAAGCGATACTAGAAGAGATACAGAAATTTCTTGATGAAGATGAAATAAGAATGTGCCACCTACTTCTTGCAAACAATCAGGTATCTCTTCGATTCGACAACCACCCAGAAGAATCGTTTACAACAAATAAAGGATCACCGCAAGGCGATGCGATATTAGGCACTTTTTTCACGATTGCACTAGAAAAAACACTTAAAGATGTCCGATCAGTTGTAAATGAATTGAATATATCAATCGAATACTCGTATAGTAAAACATCAAGCCTCCCAACAGAATTAGTTTATGCAGATGACACCGACTTTGTCAACAACGACAGCAACAAAGACAAAGTCATAAACAACAAAGCAAAGGTGATACTTGGTAAACACAATCTGGTAGTGAACGATGATAAAACCGAACAGACCACTGTGAAAAGAGGTAAATGTAAAGAGGAAGAATCATGGAGAAGTACCAAAAAACTGGGAAGCTTGTTAGGAGATCACGAAGATCTGAAGAGGAGAATACAGCTCTCGAATGCAGCGATGAACACATTAAATAAAGTTTGGCTTAGGAAGAAGGTGAATATCAAAAAGAAACTGAAATTGTATAAAGCGATAGTCAACCCAATCCTTACATACAACATGTCCACATGGGGCCTCACAAAAGCCAAAACCGAAGAACTAGACGTTGCACATAGAAAACATCTGAGGGAGATCTGGAGGAACAGAAGGAAAAAGAACAAGAACGTATACCAAGACAGCGACGAACGCCCCATGCATGTTGAAATGAAAGAAATGAGATGGACAGCATTCGGACATATGCTAAGGTTACCACTGTTAACACCATGTCAATTGGCAATGTTGTACTACTTTGAAAAACCTGATGGAGCAAAAAAGTTTTCAGGAAGAAAGAGGGCAACATTACCTGTCAACCTTCACGAAGACATCATAACATGCATAAAGAATGGCAAGATACTATCTGGAAGTATTACGAGCTTCGAAAACACAGACGATCTTATGAAGTTACGTACATCAGCATCAGATCGAGTAATGTGGAAGAAATTGACAAAAGTTGTAGTAAATGATGACGTACAAAGTGATGGAAATATCATACATCCAAAGCCGAAAAACGTACAGTAGAAGAAGAAGAAGCACTCGGTTTATGTAGAAAAAGAATGTGTTTCACGTCTTTTCTCAAACACGATTCTTCGATTTTTTCATAATCGAATTTCTTGCCTGCAATTTGCAACGATTAATCAAATAGTTTTTTGTATTTTTATCTAATTCTATCATCTTTTTGCAATCAAACTTGATTTCACGTTTCATCTTATGATACTCTCTGACTTCATTTGCAACAAGCTGGATTCTTCATGTGGTATCATTTCGTCGTTCAAGGCTTAACTCACTAAACTCACGATTGAATTTAGTTTACTTTCTGCCAATACTTTAATCCCTTCGTGTTTTTGAGCTTTTGTTCAAAGTTTCCTAATAGCAATCTTTATGTTACCACTTGTTATAGCACAAGCAGATGCAACACCCATTATGATAGGTACAGCTAGAGTACCAACTATAAAAGCCAGTAAACCAGTGTTGACACCACCAAGTATTACTGAGGTTACTATCGCTCCACTATCTACATCGTCCAATAAATTTATCGCTCATTGATATTCTTAGCAAGAGGTTTTCGAGTGCTTATTTCATTTACAAGGTCATTGTTTCATCTCACAATTTTCTGTACCCTAGAATTAGATGTTGTATCTAATGTGGGATACAGTTCTGGATGCTTATCAACTTTTTCTGACATTTTAATATGCATGAGATTTTATTCTTGCGCGTATAGTGTATACAGTTACCAACTAGACTCTGTTAGTTGACGTGACAATACTTTCTTTATGATTTTTTCCAAGAAAGGTCACTGTTAGCTTTGAATCATCAATAATACCCCACTTGAATTTCTCTTTGAGTCTAGGAGGGGTTCTAAACTTTAAGGCCTGTGGCATCAACATCGCTGTTTGGCCAGTTTCGTTATCACCAATTTTAAGAGCTTAAGCATGAACAAAGCTAAATTTCCCGACGCTATGTTTTCACTCATGTTTGTAATTAAAGTGAACTATACCCTCCCATATCAGTTTCATAGGTGCTAAACTGATGGCTGTTGACCTTGATTGAATTCCTCCTTCTGGCTGAATAATCGCAACTCCAGGGTTGCCTTGAGGTTTTGCATCGCCCTTGTCATCCTTTTCTCCTTTATCTCCCTTGTCTCCTTTATCCTTTTTTGGTCCCTGCAACTCTCTTTCTCCCTGAGGTCCAACCAACCATTTTGAGCACATTGGAGATATAAAAAAAAATCTTGTTGAGTTCATATTTCAATTTGTTCTTTGTTCCAAACGTTTTCACGTCATAAAACCTGGTTCTAAGAGTTCTGTAGTCATTGTTACATCCCCAATTGCTATAGGAAACTGAATTATTATAGGCTTTTCTTTGCCCATATCTATTGCTGATGTATGTATAATTGTTGTGCTATATATGTTACCATAGTTATTTTCAGCAAAAAAAATCCATATTGACCAATGGATTCAGACAAGTGATTGTCCTGGAGATAGTGGCCAGTTGAGTAACTGTTCCCATTTTGGCCCGGTGCTCCTTGAGGCCCCCGATGTCCTTGGGACCCTTGGTTGGTATTTCTAATGGCGTTTCCTCCAAACACACCAGGCCTTGTTTTTTTCAAATACAAAATACTTTTATCTTTTGAAAACCTACATCATCACCCAGATTTTATTAAGACATACAGACAAAGTTGTTCACAAATTTTTGTATTTGGTTCTTAAACTTGCTCAGTATTTCTGTGGATGCCTAAGGTTTGCTTCTTATATTCTAAGGGTGTTTTTAGATATCTTTGTTTGCTCAAAAGGTGTTATTGATCCAAATGAATCAAAATTGATTCTGTTCGAACATTGTTTGTATCAGCACACCCAGTGAGATCCTTGTTGTTTCGAATCAGTAAGGTTCATAACACCACACTCAGTCTTTTGAGGTTTTTTGGGTAATGCATCTTTCATAAAAACTCCTCGAAAGCAGGGTATCTTTAACTGTTTGACAATATTTTATACGTCAAGGTTGTTAGGCTGTCGTAACCTAAACCATTTTTCACAATAAATGTGTTTATTTTTCAATGCAAAATAAAATATCGTGTAATAAAAATGGCAACTGAACAAATATTCGATATCAAAGAGAAACTCGATGAAGACAAGAGCATCGAGTCCTTCCAGTATCATAAGCACAAGTCTGAAACTAGTGTTTATATAAATCAGCAGGGTGAGATTTTCATTCAGAGCAATCATTTTGACAAGTTGTACTATCTAGCCAAGGCCTATTTTACCACAGAAGGGCAGTTACAAAAAGTAGGTGATACTAGTTACACAGATGCTAACCTGATTTCATGACAACACAATCCACTTCTTTTCAACAACATTTCATTGTCGCTTGGTGGCTAATAGGTTGAGAGTTTAAACCATCCAGGTCACTCAAGTACAATGTTTGGAATGTTGACTTATCTATACGACTTTGCAAGAACAAGAGAGATCAACATGTGCTGGTTCAAAGGCACTAATGCCCTCGTAAAAGATGACAATGAGGGAATGGAAGCACGTAATAGCTACCTTACTGCAAATAATCCTAACAGAACATTTTTATTCTCTATCCCACTGTCACGCGTACTATTTATTTGTGACGATTATGAAAAGGTTTTGTATGGGTTTCAGATGACATCAGTTCTTAACCGTAAGTCTGATAATGAAGATTTTCAGAGCTGGAGGAGTTGACGCAGGAAAAATTCATTTAACTAAATGTTCTCTCTACATGTAAATTATAAACCCAAGTGACATGGAAGGATTTAAGCTGAGAAAAGCGATTGAAAGCAAATCATTCTTAGATGTTGGGTCTAGAATGCGGGAATGCAGTATGATACAGGTGGAGCAGGACACGCACTTAACTTGGAAACAGAGGAACAAGAATTCTCCAGACAATCCAAGGTGGCTTATTCTAGCATTTTAAACAAACCGAAAGAATAATCAGGAGACCAACTGCACTATTTTGGACCATGTCAATTTAACAAATGGATATATAGAATTAAATGATTTTCGATATCCAGGGATTTCATCTCAATTTCAATAAAATGCAATATAGTCGAATGTTCAAAGAAGTTTCAGAACTTCGAGAAAAATATGGTATGGATAAACTGATGTCAAATGGGTCTATAAATATATCTGATTATAAAAGCTTGTATCCACTATAAGTGTTTGGTGTTAGCTGTCAACCTGATCCTTTAAAACACGAGGCAAATAATATAACAAGCTCAATTTAGTCAAAATGTACCCGTACAAATACGAGCTTATTTTCTCTGTATCAGTGACAGGGTGCTGAAATTTAAAAGTGATGAAACTCGTATGAGTGTTGTTTCATAAAATATCAGCTGAAATAAAAATGCCAGGCTGTACGTTTATTATTAGTGGAAGCAGACGAAGAAGTAGAATTGACACAGAATTTAAGCCACCTCTTCAACTGGTCAAAACAAAAGGTATGAAATGCCCCTTGTTAATTTAGAGACCACTTGGATTTTTTCTAATATTACATGAAAGAATAACGTTTTTGTATTTAACGATGGAAGATCAAATCATCAGATAACTATTACGAAAGAAGTGTATGACCTGAGTGCAATAAATACATGTATCTAAGATAAACTGAATTTCTTGGTTTTGCTAAAAATGTAGTTATAATATCTGCAAACAGAAACATCTAAAAATGTATTCTGACAAATCACAAGCGTATGTAAGATCGACTTTACACCTGTAAATAACATTGTCTCATTTTTAAAACGTGGTGGCAACGTGTATGGAGGAGGTTCAATCTTGGCTCAAATGCCTATTATCTTTTTAAATTATTGGGGCTATAAAAAAATTAAGAAAGTAAACTTTCCCTTCTTGGCCATCTGTCATGCTTACTGTATTGAGTTGGTCAGTGAGTACTCAATTCACACGTAGTTAACCTATTTGTTCATATGCAATCACTTTTGGTTTTCACTGGTTTTGACTGGTAATAAGTGGTTGTTTCTTCCGTGTCTTCGTGACTTAACAATCTGTGCAAGTAATGGGATCAAAATGGTTTGCTTGTTATTATGGACTTCTGGTTTGCAGAGAATGCAGTTCAGAAAACGATTTAAGTAGCCGGCTGTTGTGTAAAAAAAGGAATGTAGGCATGAATACACCCCCAAAGACGACAACGAATCTGTTAATTTTTGTAAAGAATGTAGTGAAATTCTTGGCAGGTCTCAGAATATATTTAACCTTAATGCCCATGGAAATTATAATTCTGACAAAGAAACGCAACACAGTACGTGCAGGTATTTGTTTTCAAAAATGCTGAACAATCTTAACATTTAATTTGAGTTCTATGAGTCACATTTAATGAAGGGTTTGGAAATACAAGAAGATACTTTGATAGAATTTCTGTGTGGGGAAAACTGTGAAAATAGTCTAAATGTTTGACAAGTTGTTACAGCATCAGAGAATTGTTAAAACTGAAATAAAATCGTTGAAGACAAATCGTATCAAAGTTGAACATGATGGAATTATGAAACAAGTGTAAGATCAATTGAAATGGCCTTGGATTGATTAGTAACAGATGCATTTTTTTTGAAAATGGTTGAAAGGAAATAATTTTGTATAATAAAAATGGATGACCAGATGCAGATTATCACAGAAATTGATCATGTTTTGGTTCACGCATTACAAATACATGCTGATACAATAGATTATAACAACCAGAATGATGAAAAAAGACTACAGACAACCATTAATAAGAATAATGAACTCGGTCATAAATATCCATGGCTTTGAAAATTTGCAGAGTAAACTGTAACAGTGACCTATCTGGACATGTCTGGTATTGTGGTTTTCGTTCAGAAAGATGGTGCTTAAATAAGTATTAGTGTTACGTGTTTGTTTGACCATTGTTGTGGATGGCAAATGGGTTTTGACTTTGGTTTTGAATGGGGTGACCTTGTTGATTACCACTGGTAAACATAGAAATTTTTT